>JAVMSB010000040.1:0-105873 GCA_031761475.1 Penicillium pancosmium | reverse complement strand
GGATCTGATGATAACACATTGCGGGTTTGGGACCTAGCAACAGGCGAGGAGCTATATATTCTCGAGGGACATTCGAATTCGGTCTTGTCGGTCTCGTTCTCACCTGATGATCGTCTTCTGGCATCTGGATCTGAAGATCAGACAGTACGTCTCTGGGATCCAGCAACAGGTGCAATCACACAAATTCTCGAGGGCCATTCTGGCCCAGTCAATTCATTATCCTTCTCATCTGATAGTCACCGACTAGCAACCGGATCTGATGATAACACATTGCGGGTTTGGGACCTAGCAACAGGCGAGGAGCTATATATTCTCGAGGGACATTCGAACTCGGTCTTGTCGGTCTCGTTCTCACCTGATGATCGTCTTCTGGCATCTGGGTCTGAAGATCAGACAGTACGCCTCTGGGATACAGCTAGAGGAGCCTCGAAACAAATTCTTGATACCTATTCGAGCTCGTGCAACTCGGTTGTGTTCTCGCCTGACGGTCAGGTGCTAGCTACTGGTTCGGTAAATTGGGTTGTACGTCTCTGGGACTTGGTGACAGGTACACTACAGAAGACCCTTGATGGTCACATGACCTTGGGCTTCAGTCTTTCGGCAGCGTCTGAATCTGTGGCCTTCTCACCCGACGGCCAGCTACTGGCATCTTGCTCTGCGAATGAAACAGTCCGTCTTTGGGACCCAATGGTGGGCGAGGTCACTGAAACCCTTGACGAAAATGACCTTGAACCTCCGGTGGATGTCATGGCATTTTCACCTGATGGCCTTTTCCTGGCATCCGGATCCTTCGAGAGTCCAGTAGTGTGCCTGTGGAACACAACTACCGGTGCCCTTATCCATACCCTTGAGGGGCATTCCCGATCTGTAAATTCGGTGACCTTCTCGCCCGATAGTCGAATGCTGGCATCTTCTTCTGCCGATGGAACATCACGCCTCTGGGGATTACCTAATGGAACCTTAAAGCAGACATTGAGTTCTCAATACGGTTCAGTTCACTCGGTGGCTTTCTCAAGCGATGGCAGGTTACTAGCATCTTGCACTGATGACGGAAAAGTCTGCGTCTGGGACCTCACGAGAGGCACAATATACCAGACTATTGATTGTCCTTCGGAATCTGCTTACTCGGCTGCCTTCTCATCAGATAGCAGCCTACTAGTGGTTGGCACAGATGATGGAAGATTGTGTGTCTACGACGTTGCAACGGTCAAATTATATCATGAAGTTGATGGTCATTCGGATTGGGTTAATTCTTTGGCATTCTCTCCCGATGACCGAAGACTGGCGTCTTGGTCTATGGATGAGACTGTGTGTCTCTGGGCCTTCGATAATGGTAAACTATCGGAAATTTGGACTTACGAGATAACAGACGATACTTCTGGATTTTTCCAGGACGGTTTATATCTACACGCCGGTTTAAGCTCCCTTGATGTTGATATGTCTTTTACATATTCTGTGTGTCCTAACATCTCTATTGAGAATGGGCAATGGATAAGTTTAGACGGCGAAAGGATTCTCTGGCTACCTGTCGAGTTCAGACCTAAACGCTTCAAGATAAATGGTAACAAAATTGCTCTGGGACATGCACCGGGAAAGGTATCTTTTTTCCAGTTTTGTATATAAACTTGATTGTTTTCTAGATCAGCAGTTGAAGAATGATATAGTCATGTACTAGAGTAGAGAAACGGGGTAGATTAGGTGGTATTACGTAGAGGATACTTAGAGAAGCACGATAGAAACCCTCGAAATACCGAAGTGCCGCCGGTAGGCTCGCTCGCGTATGGTTGCGATTTCCATTGTTTGTATCTCGGCTAGACTGGCCTGTCTACCACACTACATACAATACGTGCACTGTGCGGGTGTGGTTTCGTGCTTCTGAGATCGATCTGCTTGCCCACACAGATAGTCACCGAGATCTCCCATCTTTCAATACATAGTTAGATGCTTCAGAAGTCTAAGTAAGTATTCTTAAGGTCTTACATTTCCTACTGGTATAAACAAACCTAGCTAAAGAAAATTATCAGAGAAAGATTTCGGCCAAGAAACAGAATTCTGAGAAGAAAGAGAGATATGATTCTTGGCTGTTGGCTTTTATTTGTATTTTTCTGCCTATCTTCCTCTTCCTCTTCCTCTTCCTCTTCCACGACGACTCTGTCTTGGTCTTCATGGCCTTTTAAGAAGCCACGTAACTGCTCTCTCTCACGACCGAATCGTGCTAGAACCCACTTGCCGTACTCCTCGTCAGAATTCAGGTCATGTTGGGCCGTTTCCTCATTCCCTCCCCTTGGCAGGTCTGTGGCACTCCTTTTTCCATTGGACATTTGGTCGGATTTATCCCATGGCTCAAATTTCTCTTAAACGTGAAGCTCATTCAAAATTTCGGTTCGGATTTTGGCTATAATGCGATTCTCCCTTGCTTCTATCTCTTTTCTCGCATTTGAAGAATTTTGACGCCTATGGTAGAATCTTCTGTTAGGTAGGCTAGATGTGAAGCGCTTTTGTCGTAACTTTTGCGGTCCATGCTGCCTCTGACGTGTTGCCTTTATGGATGCTTGCGTTTTCATGCAATGCGCGTGAGGACGTGATATCCCATTTTGTGCCTGGTGAGATGTCTGTTTTAGTCTCACCTCTGATGAGCTTTTAGCTTTGGTCTGCCTCTTCGGCGAGTCAGTCTCAGTCCACACCGTTGTCCAAGAGTCGTCTAATTCCATATCGAGATTTAACAGTTCTCTGGATGCAGTTTCACTCTGTTCAGTTGGCTGTGGGAGTAAAAAGAGCCCCTTTGGACTATTTTGTCTCGAATGCGGGGTTGCGATCATGGCTTCACTCTTAATATCTAGGTTATCTTGCCTGGGAGCGTGTGTCATGTTAGATGGTGGCAGAGAGACCGAGTTCTAGTTTCACGAAATCCCTGGGTTTAACTAGGGTGGTTAGGCCAGGATGAAAATAAAAGCCTCCCTTCAGAAATACAATGGACTAGCGGACCTCGCAGACCTCTTGTCTTTTTTATTGCCATAATGGAAGTTCCAGACGGTTTTACCTGGGATATCAAAAACCGACCCAAGGGCAATGATACAAGGACCAAAACGTCTTCAACGACATTAAATTCTCGATCTGACGGTCTTCAAAAGCGAGCTGTGACCATATATTGCTCGGGAGTGAGTGCTAAATAGCAATATACTGTCCTAGATCCTAGAGTCCAATTTAAATCAAGTTTGACTAACATTTATAACAGCACTCTGGACACCCTCCTATTTGGGATGACTGCAAGCGACTGGCAGACCAGCTTGCAAACTACAAATCTGATATTTTGGTAGACCCTGGCTATTGCCACCAAGCAAGCTTTGGAACCTGCCTCGCCTATGTTTGCGCCAAGTGCGAGCAGATTACCATAGACTCAGACGATTGGGCTCCGGTTCATCATGCCCTTATTGAACAGTGCGTTGGTAACGGCGAGAGTGGGTATGCCTTCGATCCATCGGCGGACAATTTTGAAGTTGGGATTGAGCACTCCGGGGATGAGTTGCCTCCCTACCAGTGTTGATTCACTGGATCTCTGCTCTTGTTTCTGTATTGCTTTGAATGTTTCGTTGCTATTTTGTGAATGCACACAAGGGGATGAAACGAGATGAACTCATCATTTAAGTATTTATTTCCCTGGTATTTTAATTGAGTTAGCATCTATTACATTTTGTGAGAACTCGAACGGTGATTCAGTAGATCAAACCGGGTGAGACTGAAAAGTAGGCAACTTTGCAGGCAGTTATTGTTCAGAAAGATAGAAGATAAGTGCAATGCAACGGCAGTGTGCAAAAGTAGATCGTAAAATTCATTGTTGCTGCGCTCAAAGATAAATCCAAAACTGTTATTTCTTACGAAAAGAGATCTTTCCTCTTCAGAGAGCTAAAAACTCATACAGAAATTGTACATTGATAGGATAAATTGACCTTGAAACACGGAAACTTCAAGTTCCTGCTTCTCAGGTACTAGATCCCCACTTCGAATACTTCAGCACTGTATACTTTGAGCCATCCTTATTTTGATCATGAGACACAAGCTTGGCTGTATCATTCGATTTCATGGCTCTGCGAAATGGCGAACGGCCATGAGATGGCTTTGGCTCATCAAAGGATATGGATCCTTTCCATTTGTCGACCATTGCATTCATTACCTTAGAGTCCCAATCCTTGTCCATAGGAATGAAAAGATTATCAGGTATCCATTCTACTTGAAGTACTGCAGTGCTCTCAGGAATAATTTCCTCAAAGAGTGGAGTGTGGACCTCACAGGTTACATCTCCGCCATATCCAGTTCTGCGTGCAAGTGCTTCAAGATGACCTTTAATAGCAGTGAGATCTTCCTCTTGGACATAGCATGAATTTTGGATAATCCAGCTTTGCTTATATTAGTCGAATTTCCTTAAACGATAGATTTAGACTGTGTACCGTTTTCTCTCATCACCATCACTTAACCATGCCTCAATCCAGCCACGTGAAGTTGCCAAAAAATCACCTTCGGGGTCTTGCTGCTGGCTCCAAGAGTGGAATTCATTTTGATCTCTGGTCAAAAGCTTTCCACAATTTATTTTCGCTTCATTTGAGTATTCGATCCGCAGATCAAAGTCGATTTCACTTTGTTCCCCATTCATGTGTACTCCGAGAATCTGCAGCGATATTCTCGGTGGAGACGCTAGCTCTGTTTTCACTAGGTCCTCGAGGCTCTGCGCATCTGTGGCTGCCATGTTGTTATCTCTTGTTGATTGTTGTGAGATATTGAGAAAAAAATGTGAGGAAATGGGAGAAAGCGGAAATTAATCAGTTGCGATGTTCAAGAATCAGAGTGGCTGGTCCGGATCTTGGAGAAGATATGACAACGACCCAGAAGATAGTTGTTCAGGTTATGCACAGTGCCGGGCACGAACTTGAATGATGCATTTCTTTGTCATGAGGCGGGGTACTTGCAGGGTGATGCATATCAATGGGGCGGGTCCGCTCAGCCTCCTAAGTCACCCCGGGCCGGGGTTCAATTCAACGCTGACGAAAACTAAGTCTTGCATTGTTCAGAACTAACGAGGCAACCCATGCAAAATCACTCCGTGTCCGTTGTCATTGATTAGGTCACAATCTATGCCTGAAGCCTGAATCTATCTATACCTATTGGTTATCATCACGGTCAAAGAAAGCATCTATGTTTTATTTCTGTATGAAATTACCATTTTCACAAAGCGCTTAATGATGGACCTTGATTGCTTCGACGGTTTGGGTAATCACAACTCGCTTAAGTTGAATACAAAAACATTTTTCTTCCTGGTGATGGATGGATGATATCATACAGCGACATGTCTCGTGTAACATCCAAATTGAGAAAAAGGAGTCCAGCGCTTACTCAGATTCAGCCAATAAAATCTGAGATCTAACGTGACCTTCCAACAGAAATCAAAAAAGAACAATATTTGACCAAGTGAGCTTGATAGCCGCCAAGGCCGGTTTGAGGGGCATGTGCATATTTTGTCACTTTCTGTTGGAATAATTTAATCCTAACCGAGGCAGACTTTACTCGAGTAGCAAGTTGACCCCATCTAGCAGATGCAACCGCCCCCTGCAGCTGTTACACGCTCAGACGAAGGATCGCTATAGGATCTTTTGGACAAACGCTTGTTAATCAATCTCCTTGGCAGGGTCCAAATTCTTCTTGTGAGGAGTCAAGGCAGACTAAGGAAATACGAATACGAAATAGACTGTTTCATTCCTCCGGGCCCTGGTATTGCTTTCTGAATACCAGGATCAGTATGCTCAAAAGGTCAATCAAAAGGCAGTGGATTGACGTTGATTCATCTTCCATTGGATAGCTTTACCATTGATCCGATCCAATTCACTATATCAGGGGATATGAGAACGCTCTAGAGCTTTCTCTGAGCGTCATAACAATACAAAAATGTGACCAGGATTGATAGGGCCGGTCTAAGAATAGTTTGCAGACTGATGATGGATGTGGCGCTGCAACTACGAATTGAGTAGGACCAGCAGTGAAAGCAAATGACATATTCAGTGGTTCTTGTGGTAATATAGTGAGGGCTGAAAATAAGGGTCCGGGATGCGTGATACCTTCAGCTATGATTTATATTCTAGGGAAGATATGACTATATGAGTGTCTAATCACTCCACTTCGCCAGAGTGTCTGTATCAAGATCTCAACCTTGTTCCAGATCCCTTTCTACGATCATGTCTCATGACAATCAGGCACCGGACATGTCTAGTATTCTCTCCGTACCATGCGAAGATATCCTCCAGCAATTCAAGGATCTTTCAAATACTCGCCTATGGCCAGGAGATACGCCCACACTGAGTGAAAACTCCGAGCCCTTTTCTCTTGACCCAGTCGCCTTTCCCTGCATAGATAATATTTCAACTTGTCTTACTCAGTCCATGGAACTCTCGCCGTCTTCCAGCCCTTCCAATTCCGAGAATAAAACAAGCAAACGCGACATCCAATTGAGTTTTGAAGAGGAGCTTCTTCTTACCTTAAGGGACGAGAGAAGTAAAACATGGAGAGAGATCAGCGCTACATTCGAAAATGTGTTTGGAAGAAGATACCGTGCTCCAGCTCTGCAGATGAGATATGTGCGACTGCAAAAACGCCTACGTCTGAGTATTGACGATGATGTGTCTGCCTTATTTCAGGCTTATTCACATTGGGTAGATCTGAAATTGGATATTATAAGTGAGAAGGTATGATGAATAATTGCTACGATATATCAGCATTCGATTGTGATCAGTTTCTCATGTTTTCTTTCAGATGAAAGACCTGAGCCATGGAGGTCACCGGACTCCGAACTACTGTTCCCATCGGTGGGTGGCTCACCATGCGCCCCATCGAGACCTTGGTCATTTGGAATAATGAATTTTGACGACAATTTGGTGTTTGCTTTAACATCCGATTCTAGAATCCCGCTCAATATTGGGTAATGAGTTATAATCATTGAAGAGGGTCAACCATGTAATATCCTTGATCTGTAGCTTGGTGGTTCTCCGTCGCCGTAGATTGCATGGACTCGCTGTAATTATTCAAAATCGATATCTCCGGCGTCCAATGTGGACTTTTCGGTGTTAAGCTTTTACTCCTTGATGGAGCCAAGCCCGAAATCCATCGACGAAGGACTTTTCCGCGATAAGCTTCACCAATGGGTGCCAGTTCTTTCCATTTTTCTGGATGAGGCAAACTGCTAGCAGCGGATGTAAATCTGGTGAAGGCTTTCTCTTGTTTTCTTGCCGATTGATTTAGCGTGACGAGTGTGTCTTTATTTCCTAGTGGTTGATATTGTTTGATTATGAGGATATCCCTATTTCCATCTTGTCTGATCGCGGATTGACTTAATGCGGCGGATGTGCTCTCATTCCCTAGCGGTTGGTATTGTTCCTTTTCGAGGGTATCCCCATCTGCATTGTCATGTGAAATCGACAGGGCATGGCTTTCAGTTACCGGCCCTACGCTGTGGTTGGGTGTCCCTTGAAGATACTGCTGAGGATTCTGACAGAGCGGGGGTTTGCGAATCGTTGGCGACCGCGAACCTCGAGCATTCTCTCTAGCGTAGCAACGAGCAATTCGAGGTGCTTAATATAAGTAAAATTGCTGCCATTACAGTGTATTAGGCGCTCAGAATCCATGTTGAATCAATCTTATCAACATAGACAGCATTGAGGCTAGCACATAGAAGTGATGAGTTGATGTAGCGCAGGAATTTTTCAACCATATTAGCAAGTTCATGACATTTTAGCAGGTAAGCTCACACATTTTAAGCATTATTTTGATTTGGTATGGGAACCAATCGTGCCATATCTCAGAATCTTGGTCCTTAAAGCAAATAAACACTGAAGAAGGATATAGCTCGAAATCCACGTCGTCCTTCCATTCCACGCCCTTTGCAGCCATCGCGTGAGGATGTGGCAACGCCCCAGCTAATTGCACAGCTTGAGGCATTGGAAATAGAGTACGTGAACTTTAAATATACTACGTGAACTTTAGATATCATCCTTCTTATGTTTTTCACCAAAAAGGGCCCCTTGTGTACCAAGAACTCAGTAGTTTCAAATGTAGATAAAAGATAGCTCCACTATATAACGCGCTTCATCAGAAATGGAGAAGCATTCTATTGCCGCGAGGACGCATCCGTAGTTAAGCCAAGGCGGTATCGAGGAAAAGTGAGATAATACAAAGCATTCATCCCTTACATCTGCACTTAATCTTTAGATCTTCTACTGGATGTTCAACGTTAGCTATTTGCTCCAAAAGCCCCACCGCGCGGTTTGTCAGAAGGTCGAGATGGTCGCTCCTGAGTGTTCGCATTACCACCGAGGCTCAATCACCTCTCGTACAAGCCCATTATGGCCAGTGCTACATGACAAAAGGCGATTTCGAGTATCGACGTTAGCCTTTTCCGCAAAGCCAAGGGCCATAGAAGATCTCCGGTAGCGTCTGTGCTTAGCTACTAGCCATAGAGACACTAACAATTTCGAAAAGGGGTGATGAGGAAAAAAGCAAACAATATGCCAAGGGGGGCTGAAGGGACTGAAGAGTGAAGCGGCAGGGGACGAATCAAAAAGAAATGGGTGAACAAAAACATACAACAGATATTGTATGTCGGTGGTTACCTAGCGCCCACGAGTCTGTCCTAGGCGGCTCGCCGCTCTAGCGGGGCGCCCCTTCAGCCCTTCACCTGAAGGGCCGGAACTGACGTGCAAAAGTCGCCTTTGTGAATTACGGCAGGGAAAGATTTGACGAGGTGCTAAAGTGCAGACGAGGGATAAAATGAACGGTTTTCACTCTGCTTCACCGGGCCCTCTTCACCTCTTCACCTGGCTGCTGCTATTGATCCCTCACTCGGTCGACTCTTCGCTGCTCTCCACCATGAGGAACAAAAAAAACGAGTATCTCTTAATCGATCTTGACAGCATTGACAACAAGGAGATAGCCCGTGCGGTACTGCCGCGAACAGAAAGAGACTACAAGGAGGCCTTGAATCTATTTGACATGTGAGGCATCCGTTCCTCAGCGGCTCTGTTTCTGGCTAACGATCCAGTTTCATCGAGTTACACCCTACATCTCAAAATCCGCCGAACCTTCAAACAAGCAAAGGGTTCTTGCTCTGGATAGCCCTGAACAAACACGGTCGCATCGAAGAGAAGCCCACTTTGGAGACGCTGCAGGGGTTCCGTCGAGACTTCCAGGCGGGAATGCGGAAATTCAGAGAATTTATCTTCACCACAGAGCATTCCGCCACACTCAAAGAGGTCTGAACCGCCTTGAACCGGAAGGCATATTTTGACTAACTCTGTAGCAGTATATCAGCGGCGACCTGAAGCCTTATCTGTCCACCGCGGAGATGAAAAAGAATGCATTTTCCCCAAACGATCTGATGATAGTAATGACACAACTCTGGTGTCGAGATTCGCTTGAATATCGCGGCTACCCCCCGGATCGATCCCGGGTCCAGCTGAGTGCTGCTATGCTACTCTATTGCTTTACCTCCGCAAGAACAGGAGAAGTCCACGAGTCGACTGCACGGCGAAGGTCGGCCAGAGAGCGTGACGAAGAAGATCCGGACAAGATACTTGAGGCCCGCACTATGGCTGCCTGCTACAAGGTGAGTTCGAGCAACCCCGGCGACTAGTTACACCCATCTCACATGAACAGCACTTTACACTCACCATCGAGGTCGTGGATAAAGAGCCAATGCTTGTGTTGACCTATAAAAGAGAGTTTGTCAAGGGCTACCACCGGAAAAATGAGTGGCAAATTCCTATCCACGCATTTTACGAATCATACACGGAGCATATGCCTCTTATGTTGAACCTTCTCACATTCTTTTTGCCTTTAGCAATGGCAGATAAAGCAATCGAGAATTACTCATCTGTCGGTGCACTTCTGGACGCAGCGAGTACCTATGGAACAGGACCCATGCAGAATAATATACTGGAGGTAATACAATTCAAGCAAGAAGCGCTTGACACTCCCGTCTTCCGCCAATATACCGACTTGGGAGTTGCAAAAAGTGTCAGTAGAGCTCGGGGAGCGGATTCCTTTGGTAAAAGCATTGTAGCCTTAGGCTATCGTAGCGGCTACAGGCAAAATGTTACGATTCGGGGCTGTCGGAGATGGGCACTTATGGAAGCAGGTATGTACCTTGTATTATACCGAGATTTCTGCTGACGTATTCAAAGACAAGAAGCATACCGAGACAGCAAGAATGAAATTTGCTGGCCAGATGAAACGAGAGACGTTTGGAAGATCATACGCCCATCCGCTGAGCGAGATTGATGGGCCTGCCAACTTTCTTGGAATTGCAAGCCGCGAAGAGCACATTAGGAACCGACGAGGCATGGGGATCTACCAGAGCTTTGACGCTTGCCAATATCTACCTGCAAAAGAACAGTTTGAATTCGAAAACAAAAAAGACATCCGAGAATTGGACAGTGAGTTGTGGGATCTTACCGACCGTTTGTCAGCTCTTTCCGATTTGCAGGGCAGAAAAGAAATACAGAAACGCCAAAGATCTGTGTACGACAGAAAGAAACGGCTTTATAGAGAAGCAGTGAAGCAAATACGCGAGAACAGTAATAAAGGATCGACTACCAGCAATACCAGGACAGAGACTCTCTTCCACTACCGCCGCCGCGTTATGCCCGATAGAGACATTCTTGCCGGACTTCTTCCTAGAAAAGTCTCGTTACGTGACAGTGATGGTCGCCAAGCACTTCAAGCGCTCGAATCAATATGTTCAGAGAACTCATCAATTGTCTATCGCGATTCTCTCAGGCCCTTGGAAGGAAAATGTCGTTGTGGAGCTGATATCAATGAGTGAGTAACACATTGCTCCCGTACCAACTAGACTAACATTCATAGCTTCATGCCACATAGACAATGGCTTCATCTCTACAGGTGCAATAAATCATACCATCGTCGCCATAGTAAGCTTCAATTTGCAGAAATGTGTTTTGAGTGTGATGTCTGGCTCACAGACCCCGGGGAGTGGGAGCTTCATTGTTTCCAGCATCTTGAACAACCGGATCTGCTTCTCCGTTGTGATCCACTAATTTTTCGAAATGCTCCAATCAAAGCCGGATTTTGCCCTTTTTGTCTCGGAAACAGATATTTCGCTCCATCAAGAAGAATGACTCAATTCATAACAAGTGCCCCAGAATGGTACAACCATATTGAGCTTCATTTGGCTCAATTGATAAGTTTCCAATGCAGGCATCCAGCTTGCTTGCTTCAATTTGACAGTAAAGAACAATTACTCTATCATCTCATGGATATCCATTGCTGGACCCCAAGGAAACAAACATCAAAGAAAAGAAAGCGTGATTTAGACAATACTTAGCTTGAAAAAATTCATTTTTGCTTTCGTTGATGACGATACGGATTTTCTCTTCCCTCCAAATGCCAGCTGTAAACCTAGCTCAGGAGTATAATGCTGAAGAGAGTAAATTAGTGTTAATCAATACAGCAATCACTGGAGGAACGGAAGCACGAAAGGGAGACAGGAGGTGAAAATACAATATTTTCCAGCATGTTTCATCATGCGAGCAATGCTACTTAAATGACTAGAATATTAGGAGGATACGAAGACACGAACATTCTTTATAAATTTCTCGGAAAACTACATTTCTTACAATGGCTTCTAAACAAACGTAACAAACACGGCAAACAAAGCAACATCTGAACTGGCAAAGTGTCACTTCTCCCTTCTGCATCTTGCTGTTGCTTTGCTGCAGCGCTCAATGCTTCCTAGGGGTCCATCTGGGGTCAAAGGCATAGGCAAGTCTCAACAGTAAGGTTTAGTTTCGGGATCTCCACCATTGCTTATCATCATGGTGCAGCTTCAAATCTTATTGGATACCAGGGATTACTACAGTAGCTAACGCCTTCCAGCCCTCCTCAGGTCACACCACTCGGCAGATATCCACGATGACCAATAGCGTTTTTGATGACGATGCCTATTAATCCTAGATGGTCGATCGGTGGGACGGAAATTCGGATTGTGCTCCCACACCTGGTAATTTCGTTCGCACGCCGGCCACCGTGTACTCTCCTAGCCCTGCACCAGCGTGTGCCACGGATCAACTGCAGCCCGATTATCTTGACTTTCTCCCGTTGGTTGAATGGGAAGAAGGTGGCGAATAAGAGGAGCTGCCACCGAGATATGTCTCGTACACAATTGTATGGAGGCTTATACTCAACCGTAAAACGGTAGGCAAAGTAACTGAGGAAGACCTGGTTATAGCTCCTAGTGATTACTGGGGAAAGAGTTTACAAGCGGACGTTGAAAACATGCTGCAAACAAAAAAGAAGCGTCACCAGTGAGTGAGATCGGAAGGCACGGCCGTTACGGTCAAAGTGAACGAACGGTCGCAAGCAAACCTGGAAAAATTTATAGTTCTACTAACATTAACTGGACCCCAGTGGAGAAGCAACTACGTAAATGGAGCAACCTACTTCGTATGGGCAAGAAGCTCACGATCGAAATCGCCTTCACTTACAGGGAGGATGATGGTGGCTATTCTATGCCGCCACCAAATAAATTCGAGAAGAGAGGACGTTTGTCTGCGACCAGCAGAATGTTAGTCGAACGGGAGGGACACATTGTGGCGGAGGAGGAGGCCACTGGACAACCTTCGACCTGGGAACGGGTATATGAGCTAATGTGATGTAATATTCGCTCATGTCCCCATAAGCCTGATTGGTGCTGGGAGGACCCAAAGGACAAGAGGCATTACAAACTCAGGACCCCTCATCTTGAACGACTCATCGACTATGTCGACGAGGGTAACATCCTGGACGGTCATGACGATATTCCCAGTGATATTCGTCGAGATCTCGCCCTGGAAAGCCAGGCCGGAAGAAAGTCGAAAAAGGTTGATGAGTCAACAAGAGGTCTACCATATCCTTCAACAATTGTCAATGTTTTACCAGCACAAAATGGTACTGCTCCCCTGATTACTTCAACTCTACCCAAGCCCTTGAATGAGGAGCGAGTGATGATTTCCGGGCCTCGTGAAACAGCTGTGAGAGAATATTGCAGATGGCTGGAGTCACGGGCCGCTGAGGAGGCGTACAAGGCCGATTTCCGTAAAAGTTGCCAGGTGGTATTGGAGAATCACCTAGATCTTGAACTGATCCTCGACGACCCAGACTCGGGTTTTTTCGTTCAGCGAGGGGTTCGAATTGGAACTGCTCGTCGCTTCCTACGTGATATAAACGAATGGGCTACTGCGATGCAATCAAGTGCACTTGTTGAAATAAGCTCTCATCCGCGCTGAATGAACTTAGCGTCCGTTCTATTTGCTCTCAATGTGGCTAGCTCCACAGAGGATTCACAGGCGTTCAATATTGTATGTCTGTGATTTATGTCTGTGATTTCAGGCATATATACTACGAGTGTTAACTAGTTCACCATATTTATTATTTCTGCTTGATTTTAGATTACTGGGTTTTAAGGCAATTGTATCAGTGCTTGTTTGCTATATTGATAATTTCCTATTTCCGGATTAGCAGTTCTAATAACTGATATGACGTCACATAACCTGGTATTAATACTCCAGCCGGATCTCCTTCAAACAAGAGCCATCATCAACAACACTGATGGTTTCGCAAATATCGATAATCATAGTTTGGCCTTCCGGGAGCTCACGAACAAAGTCGTCGTCGATTATAATATTTAAATCATCGTTGATGATGCGCAACAAGCGCACAATCTTTGACTGCTCAATGTGATACTTCTCACAGATCTTCTTCTTTAAGTCTTCCACCGTGCGCACTGTTAAGTATATCGCACGGAAGACGTTGTTTGCTTCGTTGCTGGGGCGAATAAAGAAGCAGGCAGCTAGTTTAAAGTGAGTTACAATGTCCAATCACGTGTCGATAACAGATGGCTTACTTGGTTTCGACGATTGCTCAGTTGTTAGCCGATATGACAGGTCAAGGTTATCATGTTCAATATCTATTTCCCTGACGCACTGCGCCGATTCCTGGTCTCTTGTCAAGTCAACAGGGTACAGGTCAGGGTCATCCTCCCTGTCACCACGCAGAGCGAGAACGCTGACCGCACGAGCTGACGATAGCATGTCCTGCAGGTCATCCTCTATCGAACAATCTCGAACACCCGACCGAATGCGCCCATAGTCTAGTTCCTTAGAATCCCCCATATCGGTCGTAGTATTATTTGCGCGCCAGCGTTTGCCGAATCTATCTCCGAACTCCACATCTTTGATTTGCTGCTCTAGCCGTCTCATCGACTTTCGAACATGCTTAAGGTCATTGGCAACTTTGCGTTCTGCACCATGGTCCCGGAACAGCTTAACCTTGCAATAACACACCTCCGACTCACGCGGGTTACCGGCACTTTCCAGTGACAGAAGCTCAGTCTTCGCGCAAAGTCGAACCGGAACACCCTTGACTCCTTTTGAACGACTGAAATCGGTGGACAGGAAATTGAACCGTAAGGGTATAGTGCAGCTTTTGGTGCTTTCGGTACTCTCAACATTCCAGGTTACACAAAATCCGTCAATGGACACTTGCTCAAGCTGCATGTGGCGATCATTTTTTTCGTCGATAGCAAATTCAACGGCTAAGAGGTCGCTCCCGCGTTGCTGCGATTCGGTTGTGCCACGGCCCTCTATCCACAATCGCCAGTTTAATACGGGATTCAATCGTTGCTGCTCGTCATCGAAAGAAATGCGGATAAAGGTTCGATATCGGAATGCTTCAGGGGTAGTCACTGGAGGATTCAAATCCATTATTATAAGGCCATAGACCTGCCCCTTGTTCAGATATGATATTGGAATCTCCTTTGCAGACTTAACCATAGCGGTCGGAGTTCGCAGTGCCACATGATAGCGGAACCTTAACTCTAATCAGAACAGTGAGCAGCCAAATAATGAGTGGAAAAGAAACTGACTTTTCATCTTGGGTATATGATCCTTCATTAGATATAGCCTCATGGGGCGAAACCTCTGTGAGCACGGCTGGATTTGTAGTGGGTTTTGCGGCCGAATCAAACGAAAAATTATCCAGCGTTGGGACAACCTCAAATTTGTCCATTACTTCGTGGTTCCAGTCCTGACATGTGAATTCAGTTGGCACATATGTTGGTTGTTGGGTATCTGGTAACTTTTGAACGTTGTGCGGCGCTATGTACTGCGTGCCGAATTGGTCGAGGCGTAGCTGAGTATTTGCGGCAGTCATACGAGAGAACGGAGACATACTCAAGTCAAGACTTGGTGAGTGCAGGTTGCCGGCCTGGTTATGAATAATGATGCCTGTTCCACTTGGTTTGGGCGTATAGCAACCCGGATGTTGGCTAGCCAGCAAGCCCAGGGGAATTGATCCAGAATCTCTCGATGGCGGGCCGATATCAAGCCCCGGCATACCTCCTAGTTCTAGTTTGGGAGAAAACTGGGAGGTTCTGTTTTACGTACGTATTCATCATGTTAACTCATCATAGTATACGGATGTACGTATGGTTCCAAGCGCCCTACACCCGGTCCAAAGGGGATTCAATCTCATACCTTCCAGATAAGTGAATGTCATCCTGACTATAAGGCTGGGTCGGGTGCAGTCCATCGCTATTTCGTCGCGTGAGAATGCCGCCGAAGGATTGTTGGAAACGACCGATTAATTCACTTCCCGGCCTTTGGGAACTTTTGCTATGTGGAGAAGACACGTTTCAGTCGTGCATCGTTTTATGTAAGTATGGAGTCGGATAAAAAGGGCATACCGATGATGGAACATCAAGCACAATACTATAGAGCGATGAATGACGTGAAGGGCGATGAATAGAAGTGAAGGAAGATTCAACTAATCAGCGCAATAGGAGAAGGAAACAAACTGCGGGAAGATTCTCCATATGAATTTTGGGTTGCTACGAAAGTGGGGTATTAACTGTGATAGTGGAGAAGAACACTGCATGCCTATTGGGTGGCTGCCTCCTAGTAATAGTCACCTGACGCGGCACACTTTCGGTGCCTTACCCTCAAGCAGACAAACCCCCGGGAGGCACCAAAGGTCAGCCGCCGTAGGAGAATATTACGCTTGAACGACGGAAGAAAAAGCTCGGACAACTCTATATGTGGATCCACATGTTATCTAGTCCACTTTCATGTCCCATCTCAAATGCCCATCCCTACAAGTACCGCTGCTGCTGAATGTAGGAACCAGGAATCTAGCTCCTAACAAACTGATCCAATTGATTTTCCTGGACTTCTCGATATAGCCGTCAAAGAGTATGCTACATGGCATCAGTCACGGTGAGCAGTGAGACCTTCAGGAAAAATATCCAGAAAGCTCGCGATGTGGCTCTTGAAAATTGCCTGGATCTCAAACAACTTCACGACGATCAAGATCCGGATTTCTTTGTCAAAAACGGCGTGAAAGTAGGAGCCGCCCGGCGATTGAAACAGCTTATGCTTCAGTTGTGCTGTTTCATTTTCGTCGGTATGTGAACGACAAACATGTGATGGTGTCACGTGAGGAGCTATCCCCGCCCAAGACAACGTGATTCTTATCGCGGATCGTTTCCGGTTCCATACTTTTCCTTTTTATCTTCATATACCACCCCGAGAATTGCATGCCCTGAGGACCGAGTCTTCCGCATGATGTCGCGTCCAGTATTCTTACAGCATGCACAGAAAATTCAGTTTAGCTTTGGTACGACCAGGGAACGCGAATTCTATAAGTAAGCAGCCCCGCTATATTATCCGCCAACCCGGTCGATTGAGATTCGATTCACTTTTGCAGGTACTTGCCGCCGTCGACATGTCCTTTACCGCATTTCAATCGTGATACGCCTTCCACGGAGGTGACGCCCCGCTCTTCTCCCGATTCCTCCCTTTCCGCTTTTGCTCAGTTAGGCGTATTGCGACTAGATGCACAACGATCCACAATCTCACTTTTTGGTCGCTATGAGGAGCACATCTTGACTGAAGCAACAAGAACCCTTAGCTTGCGGGATGATAGCGATCATGAAACTCAAGATGAGCTTTGGGTGGGAGCTTGTACAATGTCCTACGAACGCAGTTTCGGCGCAGCGATTGCGAACGCGAGCATCAAATCATCATACACGAAGACCCTTCCCCATCAAGTTTTCATGGTGCCCGACCTGACGCAAAGTGATGTTTATGAAGACCACCCAGATGTTACGAGCTACCCCAATGCTCGCTTCCTCGCCTCTGCCCCGATTGTCAGTCCAAAAGGAATCGTGATTGGTGCTTATACAATCCTAGACGATAAACCTCGAAACTCACTTGGCCCCCATCATCAGAAATTTCTGACAGACATGGCAGCGACTATAATGGACTATTTGGTTATAAACCGGTCAAAAAACCAACATCTGCGAAGTGAGCGCATGATTGTTGGACTGGGAAGCTTTTTGGAGGGGAAAGGCAGCTTGCGTAGCTCTTGGGTGGATACCGAAGACCATGGATGGGACATCGTTTCAGGGGATAGCATCGAAGGACGTGTCGACGTCCAACAGCAGGATAAACAGCGTTTAGAAGAGGTGGCTCCTGTCAAAACACAAAAAGGTCTGCATAGCGATCTACATTTTCGCCTAGACCGAACCCGTACCTCAACCGGACTGAGAGCGAACAATTCTCAAGAACAGCCGAACTCCTTACCGAGATCAGTGACCGCAGTACCGCGGCCTATGGGGGGTCATCTAAGGCCCTATCATCCATCTGGACCCAGTCCCTCTTCAAAACGTGCAGCGAGCAAGCACCGAACGAATAAAGAGGACGCTATAAGCCAAATTGAAGACACCCTCTCGCGGGCGGCCAACATCGTCCGCGAGAGTCTTGAGGTTGAGGGAGCTATATTTTTCGACGCCAGCTTTAGTGGCCAAGCGGCACTTGTAATAAGCAACAACTCTGATTACGAAAGTAGTTTGGAGGGTTCTTCAAGTGAGGGTGAATTAAAAGCAACAAGAGGGTTTACACCGGCTGAAACTATTGACTCAATGGCCGAAGACAGTGGCAAAGCAACAGTGAATCCGTGCAAAATCCTGGGATTCGCCACCTCAGACGCCTCTAGTGTTAACAATGAGGCTACTGGGGATAACAACATTGCATTGTCCGAATCATTCCTTGCTGGTCTCTTGCGCCGTTATCCGAAGGGCAAAATTTTCAATTTTGACGCCGATGGATCTATCTCATCCAACGACACTAGCGACTCTAAATTCAAAAGCTTCAGCTCTCGCAAAAAGTATAAAAAAACTCGAAAGTCAGTCTTACGACAGGATGCTTTGGCACTTCTCAACATAGCTCCTGGTTCTCGGAGTATTATTTTTTCGCCAATCTGGGATTCTCATAAGTCAAGATGGTTCGCAGGGTCATTTGCATGGACCAAATCTCCCCAGCGGGTCTTCACTCTTGACGACGAAATGACTTTTTACTTTACATTTGGCTGCAGCCTCATAGCAGAGGTGCACCGTCTCCGTGCACTATTTGAAGGGCAAGCCAAGTCCGACCTGTTAGCCGGCCTTAGTCATGAGCTCCGATCTCCTCTTCATGGCATATTTGGCACGGCAGAACTTTTGAGCGATACAGTGATGGATGCTCTACAACGCGGATTTTTGCATACTATAACATCTTGTGCTAATACCTTGCTCGGATCTATCAATCAGCTTCTTGAATTCTCTGGTATCAACGACCTCAATCAGGATCGTAACAAGGGGTCATTGCCATTTTTTCACCACCAAAATTCATCAGGTAGTCAGCCTGATCCCGCATCTAGCGTTCAAATAGATGTCACTGTGGAAGACACTATTGAGGCCATCTTCGCAGGGTTCTGCTTCTTCCACAATTCTCGCCTCCCCCTACGGAGCGGACCTGATACCAATGTAAGCTTATCTGGGCATGTCAATGTTATTCTTGACATCGATACGGCATCAAGTTGGACCTTCACAACCCGCCCTGGTGCGCTGCACGTTATCCTGACAAACATCGTGGGCAATGCCCTAAAGTACACCCAGGATGGTTATGTCTTCATCCAGGTCAAGGCGAAAGCTGTCATTTCTGAGGAGAACGGTACACCTGTGCGCTCTGAAATCACTCTATCCGTCCAGGACACGGGTTGTGGGATGGACCCGGAGTTTTTGAAGAACGGTTACTTCACTGCCTTTTCGCAGGAAAATGATATGCTGCCTGGAAATGGTCTCGGTGCTAGCATTACACGAAATTGCATTCAATCCCTTCATGGAAGTATCGAAGTTCGCTCTCAGAAAGCAATCGGCACTCAAGTACAAACCTCTCTCATACTTGATCATGCACCGAAGAGTGCACCTTCGGAAAGGAGATTCGACGATAACACGCACACTGATGATCTTGCTCTTACGAGAGGTTTAATGCGCCAGAAATCCATCGGAATACTAGGTTTTGGGGCTTCCGACATGCACAAATCCACCGCTTTATCTTTGGAAAAAATATGTCGGGAGTGGCTTCAGATGAGTGTTGTCATTGTCACCCCATCACAACTGAATTTCCCTCATTGTGATTTCTATATCGCGCTTCATGATTATTTGGACATTGGAAATCTCGAGATCAAACCTATCGCACCTAGTCCAGAGTCTCGATTCTGCTCTCCTGTCATTGTCATATGCTCTTCCCCGAGGGTTGCTCTCTCGCTACTCCTAGCATCACAACAACGAGGAGATTCAGATGTGCTAGAGTTCATATCTCAGCCTTGTGGGCCGCGAAAGCTGGCAAAGTCCCTGGAAATCTGCACAAAACGTCAAAATCGCCGTATTTCTGGAGTCAAGACCCCGGGAAGCACGATGGCTTCATCCCTTGATAATCTCAAGAGGCAAATTTCTCCCACCATAAGAACAGGTCCCAATGGTCCTTCAGGCCTTCAGACCACAATTGCATCAAAGTCAATGAGTCAGGGCAACTCGGATTCACCCGAGCAACTCAAGTCTCCGCTAGCAGATGGGGATTATTTTTCACCTCTAGCCGCTGCCATAGTCCCCTCGCCAGAAGTTAGAGCATCACCTGTGAATGAGAGCAACTCCCAGGCCTTCTCTATGCTGCAAGCCCCTTTTACAGTACTGCTTGTGGATGACAACCACATCAATATATCGCTGCTGGTAGCCTACATGAAGAAGTTGGGTCTTGACTACATCATCGCGCAAGATGGACAAGAAGCCCTCGATAGGTTCAAGGAATCCTATTTCGAAATCCGCATAATATTGATGGGTAAATGTAGCCAGTGAGCCTGGAAATTTGTTTAAGCATGTATTGACTGACATCTTTTAGATATCTCCATGCCGGTGATGGACGGTCTAGAGTCCTCGCGACAAATCCGTGCCTTTGAAAACTCCTTGGAATCGCACGCACAGGTAACCATAATTGCCTTGACTGGTGTCGCCCAAGCCGAGATACAGCGTGACGCATTACAATCGGGGATGAACTTGTTCCTAACGAAACCCGTGCGATTAGATAAAATCGCAGGGGTCATAGAGGATCACACGGGGGTTGATATGGCCGCTTTAAAGACTATAAGGGCTACCAAGCACACGGCGCCACCAAGAAGAATTGATGACGCTGTGGATGTAAGGTAGTAATCAGAGCCCCAATGAGCACTTTTACAAATCTTCAATGCCAATACCTGCATTTTTAAAATGACCTCTTGCGCTCTGCTTCTTTGCTTCAACCTCATCAACACACCGGTCGAGAAATTTTAATCAACCCTTGATCCAGATCTTCGGCGTAAGACTGCCAATAACGCCGAATGAAGGCTTTTAGCTCCGCAAAGAACTCTCAAATTGGGTTCAGGTCGGGGGATTACGGAGGCAAATAGACTAATCAGAGCACATTTGCTCTATTTTCTTATAACGATGGATGATTGCATTATCCATAATAAGCACGGACCTTGGCTCGGGCCACCTTCCACAGTGTTGAAGGAGCTGCTTAATAAACGATTCGAACAGCACGGCATCCGTTGACCCTTTGAAGATACGAGACAGAAAAATACCATCCTGAGTGTTAGCTGGCAGTATCTGATAGCGCTGGCCCCGATGGAATTTACACACTTGCACTGGTGTCACGCCTAGTGGTGACCAACCAATCCGCCTATGTTCTACCCGTTTATCACATCCGGATTCACCAACGAAAACAAGGTGGTACGAACGAAACTCGAATAGTTTGTGCTGGTATAAATCTCGTAGTTGAGGGTTCTGTTCTTTTGGTTTCTGCCGGGCTGTCTTCTTGGTCCAGCCAGCTCGAGAAAAAGTCCGTTGGATGCTGGATGACGACGGTAAGATGTTGAACTCGTCCCATAGGAAATTAGCCATCTCGTCGATATACATGCCGAGTATTTCAGCAAGGCGAATCGCAGAGGGCGTCTAGCATCACAGGAGTGACGCTTGGAGGCGGGTCAGGAGGGGTTTTTGGAGGATTGGGACTGCCGAATACCCGCATTTTCTTGCGTATGTTAGTGATAGAACGCTCACTACACTTTGCAAGCTTGGCCATTTGAGACGTAGTAAGTATGTTTTTGCTGGTTATCATGTGTACAATCATTTCACGCTGCTAGGGATTCAGATATCGCGCCATTATGCAACGATAAAAGCGGACTAAGGGTTGCTTGAGTAAGGAGGGACGATTGTGAGGGGACGATGACACCAGGGGGTGTGTTTTTGGATCAGTAATATTACCTAACATTACAGCTCTCGTTCGTTCGGATTTACCGTTCAAAACCGAAACATGATCCACAGTATGGAGCTAACCATATTTGAGGGTTGGTGGTCATGTGATGAGGGTTTGAAAGAGCTTCTTTATGTTCACGGCATGGAAACCGATGTCGGGCGCTTCTGTACATGCAATCTGGATTGTCCACTGTTATTAGTTATCAACCGAGATACCGGTTACAGTACTGATGAGGTAATTGGGAACGACGGTGGTGCTCCAGGATAGCAGCTGGCTCTGCCAGGTACGAAATATGGGCCCGTATAATACAATAATCCGGTATTTCACGATACAAGACCTACATATGTAATATTATTAGATTTTGTAAGTTGTTTAGGGTGTCTCGGTATCTGAAAGAGAGAGAGAGAGAGAGAGTGGTCACAATGATTTCCGGAAGTACTGTACATCAGGACGTGGCATTTGCTATGTTCAAGTATTGAATAGTGACTCTGAATGCCTATTAAGTTCTGTGCATTTTGATTTCGATTTTTCTTTTAGAGTAGAATAGAAAATTATTTGAGTCTGTTTAATTCCTAAGCCTGGCATTTACCCCTGTCTAGACTGAATGCCCCGACCCTTTGGCTTTGTCTATTTGGCGAGGTGTCGATGGTTGAAATGGCAGTTCAATAATATCAACCAGCTGATTCATACGAGATGCAACTGTACTGAAAAGTTTAGATCTGACTTTTTGATCTGCAGATACTAAGTTGGGTTAGTCTATTAGTCTATCATCAGACAAAAGTTATATCTGCATACCTGTAATCAGAGATCTTCCTTTGAAGTCCCAAAAAGTCTGGGGAATGACTTTCTCTGCGTTGATGTGTCCAGGTATTTTGAATATCCTTCCATTCTGACTTTTCCAATTTTCTGGCTCTGCATCGCGGGCCAGTTCAACGGTAGAAGGTATATAAATACCAAATTGCAGATTCTGAAGACTCAGTTAGCCGAAGAAATGTTTTGAGGATATCAAATAACTCACGTAGATGCCTTTGTCCTTAGAGAGGAGCTCGCTCATCCATTGTTGTACATATTCCAGATCCGCTGTGGTGAATTGTTATTTATGTACAAGTTTCAATCCGATAAGAACGTACTAGGATGCTCTATCTCCCATGCAACAAAGATATCCCGTTTGCGCTTCCCCGGTAGGCTTTTCTCCACAAGAAGACGAAGGTATGACAGCTGTGATGCAATCCCAATGCCAGTTGCAACCAGCAGTACCTGGCCATACTTGTCAAGATCCAGGTCTGTGCCATATGGACCATCTATCCAGATAAGCAGACTGCTATTAAAGTGACCAGCTAATCTGCGGGTGAAGGTATTTGTATTCTGAATAAGACATGTAACAGTTTCCACTCTCCCATCATGATGAGTTTGCCACCAGGCTATCTGATAGGGATGAGTTCGAAGACCGGAAAAGAAGCTTGCTCCAGGTATCCACAAATATAAGAATGACCCTGGTCGTATCTTGAAAGGCCTGTTGATGGGAACGACGACCAGAATTGCGCTGGATTTCGGTATTAACATGACTCTACCACGTGTGCCTAATTTATAATGCCCGAGATTTCGAAAAATCAGTAGGGTCAAACGATAAAGAAATACCACAATAAATAAAACACTGCCGGTCAAAGCATAAATCTGGGTAAGATGAGAGTTCTTCGTATGTCTCCAGACGGCAAGCAGCAATAAGAGTGATGCTGCAAAGTTTATCATAGATAGTATTCGCTGTATCCACTTCCACGCAATAGTATTAAGAGCGCAGACAGCCATTCCCGATGCCGCCTGTAAATTATGGTTAGCGGATTACAATTCATGAGGTCTTTACCTACCAACAAGCCATAAATCTGAAGACTAGTCTTTGGATGCCACCCAGCTGCATGAACCGATACCCCAATATGTATCGCAGCTTGCACAAGAGCCATACATGCCACAGTGCGATAGATCTCAATATATGAGAAGAGGGATATACCTAAAATATCTGCTATGAGGACAGGACGGCCGCTGATAACTAGTAGTATTAGGTTGACGATGGCGATATTAGCAGCGCGATTCCCAATGTCTCTTAGCCTATGAGTCGCCAGAAAATCACAAAGGAATGTTCCGCTCCAATATATGAGCTGGAAAAATATCCACGCTCTCGATCTTTTGCCGAAGACTAGCGGATAAAAACAATACTTGAACAGGAAAAACCGTATTCTCCATGCGAAGGAACGAGAGAAAATGATATAGAGTCGGTACAGTGACATTAAAAGGAGAGTACCTCCCAAAATGATGAAGTAGATGTTCAGAGGATTGTGGAAAGGCATTTTTGTCTACTGCAAATATTAGGGCGGGAATGTCTATTCTAATATGGAGCTGGGTGGAGATTGAACCGTTGGCGTATCGCAAGTGTCCCGCGCGGTTGGGGAACTCAGTCTATTCTTAGATAACAAAGACATATAAAGAGGCACCATAAGTTCCCAGAAAGTAGCTTTTGAAGCCTACTTTTATTTTTCACGACTATGGACGAGATTCAAACTTTAAGAACTCCTGACCGACGTCGAAAGACGGTATTTCGCAAGGTCCGACAGCTGTGTCATATGTTTCGACTTAGGGCAATCGTTGTTCTAGTAGACGACTCTGATCGGCAATGGATTTATAAAACAGATGATCATATCCCGTTTCTAGACCAGGTATATCTCACAGAAGACCGTCTCCCCACTAGTATTTCACTAAATCAGAAAAAATAGGCGATTCAGTACCCTAGTACAAACACGAATGACGATTTTCAGAGGTTTTACCCTTTTCGTCAGAGGACCCCAGTAGCACGTCCTCATGCGCTCCCCTTAACTCCTCCAACTTTCCGGGCGTGATAAGTGGGGCGATCGTTGGCGAGCCGCCCTCCCTGAGCACAATTTGTAAATATAAGGCCTACTACCCACCATCTTGAATGCAAAAATCAATCATGCAGAATCGACTATCTTCTGAAGTCACCGAACTTACACGGTTGGACCATATTATACTTCATAGTGGCGGGAGGACTGTGAATACAGAACGTCTTCCTATCTTTCTTAGAATATCCAAAAATGAAAGACCGCCGTCCTTAGAGGAGCTCCAGTTCGAGATAGGGCGCCTTCGCCAGGAAGTTGCACTCCATCAGGAGGCTCAGGAAACGCTTATGAAGCTTTTTAGCGACATAAAGAACGTCTATAACCTTCTGAGAGAAGCCCTCACGAGGGCATCCTCTCAAAGCACTAGAGATACGGGAGGATTCTTGGAGCTAGCTTATAACGTGCAAAATGCTGGCCTAATGATACAAGAGAGCTTGCACGAGGTCTCCGAGAAGTTGACCACATCTGAAAGTAAACTTCTTGAAGCATTAGGAATATCTTTGGATGATACCAAAGAAAAGGATTTCTCAGTATTTTGACAAAGCTAGCTTCTAACATGTATCTCAAATTACTCGTTCATACTGTTTATCATTTTCAAAAACCCTTGAATCTGAATCTGAGCCTTCCTATGAGCTAGTGTTAACTTCCGAAATTTACCAGCATATACTTGATTTGCGTTTTGTAGCTGCTTGATTTCAGTGAGCTGAGTAGCCTGCAACCGTTGAGATTCTTGCAATTCTGCTCTCAGGTCCCGGATCTCCTCCCCCAGCTTGTCGATTAGGGAGTTGCTTGTACTGTTGTGGATATGATCCTTCTCGACGACTTGAATATTGCCAACTCTAAGATGTTCTACTAACTCAATATAATTATTGGTTGATAGATCACTGAGAGGCCTGTCAAAAAGATGACCCCGCAGGTTATCGAACTTCCATTGATATCTGTCCTTTTCAATCGGTTGTAGACGAATATTTGACGGTTCGATGTGTAGCCCTAACTTTTGTTCTGAATCCTTCCCTAAGCTATGGAAGCTAGTGGTAGGGAATCGTCTTACCAATATGCAAAGAAAGCTGTAGTCGACAATTCTGTCGCTCGATAGCTCTTTTTCTATTCGCGGGGGTGGACATGATTATCAAGCGGTTGGAAAAAGACAAATTGAGCCATCTTCCCGTCAAAAAACGTTGGTGTGAATGTGAGTGCACTAGATTATTAAAGTACTAGGTCGTGCTAGGGTATATTGAAATAGTCGGCGAGCCGCCCACGATTAGTGGGTCCCCGTGATTGTTACTCCGTAGTCACCGCCGATCTCGTCGGCGAGTCGCTCATGATTAGTGGGACCAGGCGATTTCACCTTGTCGATCGCCTGTTGGTCACTCTGCCCACGAATTAGTGGGGCCATATGACTCCACCTCTCTCGTTGGCGTGTCGCCCACGAATAATGGGTCTAGACAATCTAAGTCGTTCAATATTTATTGACTGAATCAACTCACTAAATCTGGAACTCATCCTTATTTTCAATTTGATCAAGATGGAAACAGCTAGATTGCTTCTACCGGGCTTTCAGGGCCGCGAGTTACGAGCGAGCGTCTTGGACGAAGTAAGATTTCACTCTATCTCTTACTCTCTCATAAGTCTAATGTCGGAAAAGGATAGAGATACTACTACCTATACTCTACGTTGCCCTTCTTCTATTCCTACCAGTGACTGTGGTATACGTGGGACAGGCATGACAGCAATCAAAGCACCGAGCGCAGTTCAAGTCATTAATATTGATGAAAATGATAAGTAAGTCAAGGATATCATTTAGAAACCCGTATTCTGATTGCCACTTGCTTTAGTACTGCTTTAGTATCCTGTGATCTAATAGGATCTACATCCGCATTTTGTCTTGCGAAGGCGACCCAAACTATCTTCGTCAAAGGGCCTCTACCCACCAAAGATATGAAGTGGATGGATGTTCCTATGACAAAGATGAGCCCAGAGCCAACTAAAGTTCCTCAGTCACCGATTCTCCACCAGAAACTAGCTGAATGGCCCCATGGCGTGGACCTGGCGGGTACAGTTTTTAGCTTTGTTTTTTTCTTTTGTTTAATCTGTTTTACGCTTTTACGCTTTTGCTTTGTATCTAGAATTTCTATATAAATGAGGGAACATTCCATCGGTATTCGATTCATCAGCAAAATGAAGCTACCCCTCGCATTTACCATTTGGTTAGCACTTGTTACTTATGGTCTCTCTGATATTCAAGTTACACTATTATCCTCTCCCGGTATACCTCTAAGCCATAGAAGTACGATTTGTCATATCACCGTATATCCTATCCATTCTTCTGCTTACAGATCCAATGATATGTATCATTGTGGCTCTGGACCAACCCATTCGTTGTGGCCAAATTCTGGAGCGGATTTCCCAGTGCAAACATCGCGGGCAAGTCCATCGCGAGTATCCCCATCGCGGGTAACTCCATTTCGAGCTACACCATCACGGCTACGTCCTTCGCGATCAAGCCTGTCGGTAATTAACCCATCACGAGCAACTACATCGCCACTTAGTGCACTGCGAGTAACGCCGTCACAGGCAAGTTTTGTGAGGCCTCAAACAACGACTCAAAGGACAAGCCAAGATGTGCCTGAAACTAGTATTACTGCTTTATACCTCAGCCCAACGTCCACTCATTCCAGCTCCGGGGCCTCTTACAAGAGCAGTAGTAGTGCAAAAATGAGTTTAGGAAGACATGGGGTCGTTGTTGTCATGACACTTGCCATATTGACTACTTTAGCGCTTGTTCTTTGATTTATTTTTAGAATAAGTTTCAATGTAGTTACATAGTAAATTTCAAGACACAAGGCGTCTAAATTGAGTTTGTATTAACTCTCATACAATATCTCGCTAAAATTAGAAACTCATGTATAAATACTGGTTGAAGTCCTCAATGCTTAGAATACAACAATGGCGAATCCGAATAGATGTACGATTTTCCCTCGGGCTGAGGACCTTAGCGAAGCGGACGGAGCTGTATATACCCTTCCAGATACAGATCACCCAAGAAAGCGAGATGATTCCAGCAGAATTCCTCGACTTCAGAAAAGGCGCAGGCCCTGGCTTGGTTTACCAGTCAAAGACAATATATCCTCGAAAAAAACACAAACGCAATTCTGCCAAAATTCGTCCCCCTGGCTCAGATACCAGAAGTTCATGACTGAAAGCAATGTTGGAAAGACATGCATCGCACATCAATCGGATAGCCCTAAGGATATCGTCGCGATCAAGCAATACAAGTCTAGCGGAATTGATAAAACGGGAAACCTTCTTCACACGAGCCACTCAAACATTGTCAATCTTATTGACTCCTTTTTTGAATCTTCGGTCGTCCATCTTGTCTACGAGCTTATGGAAGTCTCACTAGAGCAGCTTCACTCTGGCCTTACATTGAAAGAAGGTGATATTGCTTTTGTTTGTAAAGAGGTAAGACAGGCTTTTGACCAACATTTGCTACTACTGATTAACCGCTTGAAGATTTTTCATGGTCTATGGTACATTCATCGGGATCTTTCCATCTGTCATACGAGAATTGATTGCAGTAATATCTTTCTTTCGGCAGAAGGAAGAGTCAAGATTGGTCAGTATCATGATATATTTCTCTTTGTTCAGTAACTACGAGGCTGACCTGAACAGCCGATATAGGTGCATCTTTGCTAGAGCAACATCGAGGATCTGAGCAACATGATATTAAATGTGTTGGTCATGTTGCTACGGAGATCCTCCGCCCCGGAGCAACGAACACTGATTCTGGTAATCATCTATTACCCGATACACGACTGCAAGTTCGTCAATTTGTTGAGGAGACTGGGAGAACTGGAGTTACAATCCCGGCTCTATTGCAGGTAGTTATAGACAGCCAAACAGGGTCCGAGTATTGCTAACTTAGCTAGCACGTCTTTCTCTCGCACGCATCTGAAGTTGGAGCCCTAGCTGCCCCCATTATGAAAGTGAAGCCACTTATCTTTCATGATTATGAGTAGCAGAGTCGTAGTCTCTATCAAGGTAGCGATAGAGGCCCTCGCGGAGATACAGCATCGTTCCAGGTTCCGTTCCAGTTCGGCAAAGCTTTTGGCGAACCAGAATAAGTCTAGCTTGTCTAGCAGTAGCGTATAAATTCCTGAGCGGTATTACACGCCATCTACTAGACACGCAACAAAGAAACATGTTGTTTTGATCTGCTAGCCAGTTTGCGGTTGCACGAAAGTTAGGTAGCTCGGGTTCGTCAGCTGATAATCTCACAAACTTCCTGTCATTCCATAGATAGAAAACTATATTTTGTTCGTCATGTATGAGCGTGTGGAGAAAACTTGAAGGCCTGAGATAGGGATCAATAGTCTCGAGTGGAACCTCCCTTTCATCGGCAAATGTGTAATCAGGATCTAGGAAGTTGGAGCCAGAATCTTCATGAGAATCTGTGGTAACGGAACCAGAAATCCAAGATTGATCGGTAGGCTCATGAAAAAGAGCCTCCTCTGCTTCTTGAAGGGGTGTGACCTCGTGTATTGGTAGGCTCTGCTGCGACAGGGAATCATCTCCCTGTGCTATAGGGCTCTGTCGTGGTGAGGAGGTTGATGAGGGACTATATCGCGGTGAGGCACTTTCGTATGGTGAATTGTTTTCGGATAGATGAGCAGAGTTATGGGTAGAAGAACTGTTATCATGAAAAGTGTCTTCAGTCGAAAGTCCTTGATTACCGTTGAGATCACCAAAAAAAGAGACAAAAATATCCTTTTGGATAGCGAGAGAATTTGGATGTGCTCGCCGTATGACATTGTTGTCCATAATAATTTCAAGAAAGAGATATTCCCTATACTTGTGATAGTCTTTTATTGATGGACGGCTGCAACGAGACTTTTTCGGAGCTTCATGAAGATTTGTGGTGAATTCAGCTCTTTCGTGTGAGGGCCTATTAACACTAATATGTGGTAATTCGTTTGCAACATTTTGTGCGATTTCTGCTCTTCTTTGTGAATCCACCATATATCGATCACTTGGTTGAAGCTGAGCAAGATACTCAGTTGTAGCAGCTTTATAGGGAGCTCCTGCATCTGTCGATTGTATCTGCGAAATCTTGCTATTGGAGAACCCTAGAAAGGTTGCTATTTCTGCCAATTTGAAGACCCTTTCAGAAACAAAGCCCCGCTGACCTGTAGTATCATTTCCACGGTTTTTGTATGGCGAGAGTTTGGTCAAAGTCGGAAAGTCGCGCATAACTGCAAGAAATAACTGCTGGTAGCCGAGCTTTGGACATAGATCATAGCTTCCTGCACGGTTTGTGAATTCAGAGTCCCCGACTTGTAACTTGCAGGTCCCTGGGGTTTGATTAACACCAGAAAAGCTTCTCATAAACTCATCAGCCATTGAACGTTTAGAGATTGGCAGTACTTGCTTCAGGGCAAGGGCGCATGCCTCGAAAAAGAAAAAGTCTCTTGTGAAAGTATGTAATGATAGAATCCTCCCATCTATCTGGAGGATCTTCTCTAGAATAGCTGCACGAGCTTCTTCTGTTGGTAAATTGGGAAATATCTGACGCTGCTGCATCATATCCTTGATCATCTCTTCATCATGCGATGAAATGAAGGGCATGCGTGTTTCAAGCAGAAAGACAGTTTGTGGATCAAGGAAAGACCCAGGATATCCACTCATTATAGTCTGCCATTTGTCGTAAATAGTGCTGAGATACTGGTTGATCTCCTATATCAACTCGTTAGTTAGTGCAATAAAATTATTTCAAGTTATAGTGACAACCTCTTGGCATCTTATCGACAACCATCTACCCAAATATGAGATTTTCAAAAACTTCCACAAGCCTTTAAACTCAAGCAGTCTGTCGAATCCTCTCTGTACATGTTTGTAATCTTTTTCCAACCGATGCATCTCTCGCTGTGCAGTTTTACTAAGTCTTCCACGCCACTTGATTTCGGCATCCACATCCCTGAGCTGCTGGTACATGCGGATGTTTTGATATATATCCCCATCACAGAACGGTTGAGCGTTTGGGTGCTCTTCACGGAGAGTCGCTTGATACGGCTGTGGTAGACCTGATGAATAAGTACACATAGCACTCAAGGACTAGGAAATACCCACTTTCAGTATAAAAGTCTGCTATCCACCATTTATCCAAATGACAGAGAAATCTCTCAGCAGCAAGTACTCTATGCTTCCCTTGAAGAATGGTGATCTTGTTATCATCTGGAAGGTCCAAGACTCGATCGCTCGCTGACACATCGTTATTTAAACTGTAAGGAAAATCATCGTCGACAAGAACCTTGATATAATTATCAGGGTTAAACCGAATACAGCTTTCCGACTGGAATTTTTCCACCAGCGCCTGAATGTGCTCTTCTCTTGTGGTCCGAGCACTGGTAGTAGTAACATTCAGGTTACTTAACCTGACCTTGGCTCTTCCCAATCTGCGTGAGGACCGCCAGTCTAAGCTAGACATGGTGGAAATCGAATGTTTAGAGACTGGGAATATTTAGAGACTGGGAATATTCTTGGCTCGTAATATTAAGAATCTTTAAAATTAAAAATTAATAATATTAGTGACATGAGAATATTTGTGGATATTAATAATATGACATGGAAAAGTTTTACCTTGCATAATATTTTGAGACAAGAATATTTTTCTCGGGAGAAAATTTTTGGCTGAGAATATTATGGACATATATTTTTAACCTAGACTTAATTTTATCAGAATAAAATATTCATGGGTTATATTTTTTAGTAACAGATAACATTATAATTCTATAATATTCAGGAGCGAAAAAATTATACCTATCAGAATCTTCTCTCTACTAAATATTTTGTTAGTAGAATATTCACTAGGTGGGGCGCTCGTCGGCGTCTCGCTTGATCGTCAGCGTCTCGCTTGATCGTTGGCGTCTCGCTGATAAAAGGCGCAAAACCCAAGACACATATTGGAGAAGAAGCCTTTTAAACTCAACTATTATCCCCAAAACTCAGCCCATCAACAACTCGAAAATGGCTTTAAAAATGTTTTCCAAAATCGCAAGAAAGGCCGGTTTAATCGGCGTGTACATCACGGTTGTCCGCCATTCCCGGAGCCGCACCCGGATTATCCACTCGATCTGGCCATCAGATGACGTAAGCTCTCTTACTCGTCTCTGGAGGCGTCTAACATATTTGCAGTACGAAATCCTACCCACCCAAGAGGAATTTGAGGAAGAATGCAAACACCTTGATAAGAATACAAGCTCCGCAAAGTTGATGATGTAGAGTATTTGATTATTTGGGCTCATAATCTGTTTCTACTCTACTGTCAAGTTGATAGTCACAAATACAAACACCTCTTGTTATTCAAAAAACACACTGTACTCAATTGACCACATAAATAACCATATAAATAAGCTATGTATGAGGTGAAGGGAAATGAGGTCGTTCTCCACAGAGTTTCTCTTGAAAAGAAGCTTCCTGTGAAATCGCCATGTGATATATTAGAAGATCGACTTCAAATGATGTCAAGTCATCAAGAATGGCTTTGAGGACCTCTCGCGATTCCCATGTCCATTCCCCATTCTCCCACTTTATCCATATGAAGGTGGGCGGATAACTGGCATCTTCTTTCGGGAAAATACTCGCAACTGTATCACTCCATGTCTCAGCCTCCCAAGCCACTAGTCCAACACCGTCAATCGAGTTCTGCCGAGAAGATACTCTATGAGAAGAAGGCTCCCCCGGCTGATCTTTATACCTTTCCTTGGGCCTTACACGGGCTGTATGGGCACCCTCACATGTATAACCAACGATCATTGTGTGATCATTAGGCGAGCCAAGGGCAAAGCCTTTAGCGAGGACAAATCTAAACTCGCGCTGAGCGCTTTGACGAACGGTGTCTAATGGGACGCTCTGTTGCCAAAAGTCAAGTTCTGCTTCTTGTGCTCCGGGTCTATTGCCAAAAGAATGGCTGGTCACGGATGACTCTGCTTCAGATAACTCCCCTTCATAGTCTCCATCGAACTCTCCCTCAGAAGATTCACCCTCAGACGATTCACCCTCGGACGATTCACCCTCGGACGATTCACCCTCGGACGATTCACCCTCAGATGACTCTCCCGCAGATGATTCACCCTCAGACGATTCACCCTCAGTAGATTCACCCTCGGACGACTCTCCCTCGGACAACTCTCCCTCAGATGATTCACCCTTGAATCCCTCTGCTGACAACTTAGGTAACTCATCTTCAGGGACTTTCTTATTCAAAGGCTTCTTGCCAATATCAAAGAGTTGTTTATGCAAAGATTCCTTACTTTCCCCTTTCAATTCCCCAGGGTCGTCCATAACTTTGAAAATCCCAGACCTCCTTAGGCTTTCTATATCATCACCAGTGTAGAGGAAGTGATAGTCTAGGAATTCATTCCAATCAATCTTCCAGATAGAAGGAAATTGATATGCATCAATCGTACTATTGATGTACTTTTCAACCTCATGGAACTTAGCAGTATCCCGAGAATTTAGAAGTTGTAGTGAGGCTTCTTTGAGAATATCTGCTGCTATTGAGAAGGCTGGAAGGATAATTAGACCCTCATCAGGCCGTAAATTTAGCGCTGTATTTTTTGCCGATATTTGTGTATTCAAAGTCTCCAGCTGCTTGACAATTTGAATTCTCTCACTCTGGTTGCCCCATAAGATCGAGGCAATTAAAGGGGTTGCGGCTTCATATTCCTCTTTATAATAGGAATCCATCATGCTTGTGAGAATTCCTTGTTTCGTGCCGGGCTTTCCTCTTTTATATAGGGGGATCTAAAAATAGCACTCTTCATTTCTTGACTTCTTTTTTCAACATTCTCATGTGGGTCCGCTGAAACAACAAAACCAACAGAATTAGTCATTGATAACTTTTTACAATAACGGTTTAGTTTTTCGTTCGTAGTAGGCTTCTGACCTACTGATCTGCACCCTAGAATTTACACCCTACATTCTATACTCTACACCATGCACCCAATAATGACACTTCATACGCCTCTCTCGCCTCGGGTATCAAGGTGTACTACAAATAGAATGTACGTTCTATTTCAGTATGAAATGATATCAAGTAGAAAGAATACTGTACTATTTTGGAAATCATAGTTTAAATCGACAAAAGATTCATTCAATTTAAGCTACATGGCATCAAACATTAAATTCTACACCTTTAGAGCGAGTAGTTGGCCGATTATAGTCGCCAACATACCTGTTACCCCGACGTCCTTTACCTCGCTTTTGCTTCTTAGAATCCGACACTGGTTGCTTGCCCTTTGATCTCGATGAGCTTGGAGTGCTGATTATATGCTCACTATGACCCTTCGACCCCGGAGTGTCATCCGCCCGCTCTTTGCCCTTTGACTTTGATGAGCTTGGAGTGCTGATTGAATGCTCACTATGACCCTTCGGCCTCGGTGTGTCATCCGCCCGCTCTTTTCCCTTTGACTTTGATGAGCTTGGAGTGCTGCTTGAACGCTCACTATGACCCTTCGACCTCGGAGTGTCATCCGCCCGCTCCTTGCCCTTTGACTTTGATGAGCTTGGAGTGCTGCTTGAATGCTCACTATGACCCTTCGACCTCGGAGTGTCGTCTTCCCGCTCCTTGCCCTTTGATCTCGAGGAGCTTGGAGTGCTGCTTGAATGCTCACCATGACCCTTCGGCCTCGGACTGTCGTCTTCCCGCTCTTTGCCCTTTGAATTTGATGAGCTTGGTATCGGATCTTCTCGATCCTTCCTTCTCGATTTCGAGGAGCTTGGGGTGCCATCTGACCTTTGGTCATGTGCTACGCTTTTTGATGCAGATCGTCCTTTCGTAGTCTCATGGGATGACTTGGCTCTGTTCCCTGGAATGTCTTTAAACGACCAGGTAGGACGATTATCTAAGTCATTGTGGTGTTGATTTGTGGGTGGTCTTGGTACTATGTGCGGTCTCGGTGTTGACCTTTCACTTCTCGCTGACCTCTCACTTCTTGTCGATCGTCCACTTTGTCTCCGTGAGTTTGCCTGACTGGACTCTCTACTTCTTTGCTCGTGGCTTCCATGATATGAATCGGCGGATGTTCTTGGCGTTGAACCGTCTCCTGACCGACTAAATATTGACCTTGGAGTCTGACTCCGACTTGAGGGAGTCCGATGTCTAGATGGCTGCGGCCGAGATTGCGGGGTGATGAAGTTTTCCTCTATTGGTGATAAACGTCTTCTAGGTCCGTTGGCTGGCGTGAACACTGGCGTTGGGGTATCGTCCATCAAGCTTGCATGATAGCTTTGAGAATGTGAACGTGAACGTGAACCTCTTGAATCGCGGGTAGGTGCTTGTGGGGTATCATCGTCGCTATCTCCATCACCATCATGGCTATCTCCATCACTATCATCGCTATTCCCCCCTGCATTTCCGGTACTTGTGACACCATATTGGTAATTATTAGGATCAGATTCTTCCCGAGTTTCCTCATCAGTTTCTGACGAATATTCGTCTGATTGCTCCTCGTCTTGAATGACGGCTTCTGCTTCCCTCCGAGCTTGGGGCTTCCGAGCTCGGGGCTCTAGCCAATGAGCCTTCCCATGGGCAGTTGTGTTACGCCAATGCAGATTCTGCATTTTCCCCGTATCAGGCAGGTCAGGGCGTCGCCCAGTCAGTGCATACTCGTATTCACTCTGCTGGTGTATTGCCATTCGGTAAATCAAGATATCCGTTTCCATCTTGGTTGTACAATGGATATCACGGAAATTACCACGACTCTCCCAGGATGCAAGGCCATCTCTCCAAAATACCTGAATATAAGTCTCTGGGTACCAGGCTTTTTCCATAGGACGAAGTATCCCCGTAGGATTTTCTTTATATTCCTTATCCACTCGCCAGGCGATAAGACCAATGGAGGCGACCTGCTCTGTTGTCCAATAATCGTCACTATCGTCCATTCGCTTCTTCCCACGGCAAGTTGAAGATATATGGAAATCGTCACTAGGTAGTGGACGTCTTCTTAGCGATTCGACGCGAGCTATTGTTTTATCCTCAATAGCATATCCAACAATTACAGAAAAGCCGAATCCATTCCCTCGCCAGCCCAGGAGTCTCCCGTTAGCAAATACACCAGGATAACGCCTCTGAGTCTCGGCTTGCAGCTGGTCTAAGTCAACAAGACCTCGCCAGAAGATTCCTTGTTCTGAATTCGATTGGGGCTGCGATTCAGAGACGTATCCTTCATCTCTATCACTCTGCGAGCCAGAATCGCTACCTTGAGTATCATAAGTAGCACTGTCATCCCCAGAAGGAAGATCATCAGCGTCACCAGCTTCAGAGCGCTCACTAGATTCACTAGCATGACTACGGTCAGACATAATATCTTATTGGAAAATCCTCTCTCAGGGTGGCTTGCCCTACTGTTCCGCGCGCGGGTTCTTATAGTGCTATGTGGGTCATTTTCCAAAACGCGCATTTTTGCATAAGGAACAAGAGAAGCTACAATTTGAATGCGACTTTTCAATAATATTGATCAGGCCTTTATTAGCTATTATGATCTGCATATTTTAACACTATGGATCACTTCGATAAATTCCCGCCAGCATATCCGCCTGAATCTTGCATACTCGTAAACAGAGTTATTCTGTTTACGGCCCGTACATACTGCAGGGAATGTCTATTAAATTTACCGAAGAGCCTACTTTGTAAAGTGATTCTTCCCTCAAAGATCAATACTTATAACACTGGGATAAAGCCACTCCTCTGATAGCCAGGATACTAACAGCTCAAAACTGTGAACAAACTTACTTATAAATACAGTACAGTTGAATTCGAAAACAGATTACCCCTTGGACACACACGCTTTCTTTCCGGTGCCCCACTTATACCGCGCTAGAACACATTAGGTAAAGGAGTGCCCCATCGTCTTTTCTTCATGTATTCCTGGTCGTTCACCAAAAATACCGTAATGGCAGGTTCCGGCATTGGTATTCCAGATGAGTGGTCAGGAGATGTGAGCCCCAGGACTCAGGCACACTTTTCTTTCTCTCCTTAAGTACTGGAGACAGCATCGTTAGTTTACGACATACACTCCTTTCGTCTCATGAATGTTATCTTCGCTATTGTGGCATCGCGTATCAGTTGCGTAGAGCTCGAATGCTCTGAGTACGGTTCTCTATAGGGTACTGCTCTGCCTACTACACTCTACATGATACGTGCACCCTGTGGGTGTGGTTGTTTTGTGCCTCTGTGATCGATCCATCTGCTCACGCAGATAGCCAGCGAGCATATCACATCTTACACTAGTTAGATCGTAGATAATGATTCCCTAGGCAAATAACTTAAATTCCAGAACAAGCTCTTTATGTAAAAAACTGTACTCAACATGAAATCCTTGTACTCCTACCCCGCGATTAACCCAACCCTGACATGGCTTTTTCTCAACACTACGGCTCTATCAACAAATTCATCGCTGTAGGTTTGATTGCAATATAGGAGTCGTGGTCATGAGAGTAGATTCAACCATCGTTTCGCAGCCCTTTCCAGACCTCCATTTTGTAGCGCTGCTCTGCCGTCCATCAACAGTATTTGAGATCCAAAGCTTCTTGTCTGCGCTCAGCCAGGCTGCTCACGCTTCGAATGGACATCAGTAGCACTTGGAGCTCCTCCTCGCTGCAGTTACGTATCTTTTCAACAAGAGAAAATACAGCACGGCGGTATTTTTGCGCTTCATGCTGTTGATATTGGGGTTTATCACCGGGTGATTTGTCCTTGCCGGTCAAGGTCGATCTATCTTCAATTTAAAGTCAGATCAAGTTGACCAAATAGAGGCGTTGTATAGATCAGCAATACCTGTTGGTTGAGTCATAGCTGAAATTTTCGTTCAGCCGTGTATGAACGTATGCCACCTTGTAATGTGAGAGAGAGGCAGCGGAAAGGAGGAAAGTGTGAGAGAGAATAATGCTAATCCCCTGAATCTCTGTCCATTTCTTTTTTACGTTTCAGATTACTACTCATGGCAATATACGGTAATTTACAATAATTTGCTAAGCGTGAGAGCAACGTACGCCGCATGTACAGTACAGAGTGTTTGAGCATGTATGATTAGCTAGGGATGGTTGGTGAAATTTCAAGTGAATGAAATTTCACGAATTTTGGCTAAAATTGAAATGAGATTTTTTAAACTGAACTCGGCACTAGCCTGATTAGGCAAATCTAACTTTATACGGAAAGGGATTTGCAGATCAAAACTGAAATTGAAATCGATATTTCGAAATTACAACATCCATATGATTAGCCCTTGCCGGGACCTGTCATTACGGTAATATTTGTGGTCTACCAGAGGTACAACAAGAATTTGTTGTGGGACTTTTCTTGTCCGAGTTTGGACTAGCGCTATGTAAGTGGGGCTTTGGGAAAGAAAGCGTGTGTGTCTGAGGGGTAATCTGTTTTCGAATTCTACTGTACATACTGTACACATATTAATTCAATCAATAGATATCCAGAAGGCTTTGGATATATTCCAGTTAATTGGTTCCAGGCTGGGGAGCAATTAGCGCTCGCTGTGACGGATACCTGTTAATTTTCGCTCTACGGCGAGGTTTGAAAATCTTCGTGATTTGCCGCCGATCATGCCCGCGAGAACCCTACCTTGATGGAAACGAACGAAAAAGTCAGAACAGTCGGGGTGGCCCATCAAGGTGCTTCCCGAAACCCTCCACAGCCGATCGCACGTTGGACGAAAGGTGGAAGCCCACGAATCATATCGACGAGGGCCGCAAATCAGGTTTCGGGGAGCACGGAAAGTGGGTACTCGTGCCCCGTGCGGGGTATTAGGGGACTCAAAAGACCTTTGATCTCACGAATAATAATACAGAGAGCCCCTATTCTCGGTGGCAGGAGTATCGAGGCCCAGTTCTGACGACCTGTCGGCCTAAGTCAAGGAGTAGTCATGTGTCAGGCGGATGAGGGTGTTTTTACTGGTATAAAGGAAAGAAGAGGGGTCCAACACGGCAATCTACTATTCTTTGTGCTCGGTAGCCTTCATACTTATTATCACAACGCCACGTTTAGTCAGAGTCATTTGGGCGCGTAATTACCATGACTGCGCAGTAAGGTACAAGAAATGTAACCAATGCAGAGCTAGCACAAAGAACGAAAGGATCAAGAGCCTTGTAGGGCAAAGGCTGATGAGTCATATTATTCCCCTCCGATTCGCAGGAAATCAGACCTCGAGTTTTAGACCCAGTGGCAAAATGGAGAGTGCTCGTACAGGATACCCAATACCAAAGCGAGCAGATAAAAGGATTGCCATACGCTATTGATATAAGAGAAATAGCATGAGAAGCCTACTCAAAAGTACCCTCCGAGCATGAGCGGGGATGTCAACTTCTGAGTGGGTGGAAGATGCAGGGTAGATCGCGCTAATGCTTAAATGGGTAAAGCATCAGGAGCCTCAAAAAAAGTACTAATCTGGTGACGCGGCTACTAGCATGGTAAACTCCAGACCCAAGTGTCTACCAATACATTCAAAGCGTAAGCGATTCGAGATTGCAGATCATTTTGTTATCGCAAATAGCGGATCGCGCTAATGCAAGCCACTCCAGGTAAATCAACCTTCCGGAATACTGATTTTGGCTATCCGGTTTCTTGCCGTTCGACCCGGCCCTAAAGCTAATATCGACGCACAGTATACGAGGGTTGGTGACTGTCGGGGTCCCCGAGTATTTGCTAGGGTACCGTCACGCCACCATGCAGATTCAATGCGATTTCTTAGGGTGAGATATTTAAGCTCAGTGGAAGATTGGTTAGATATTGCCATCAATGTGGACACAACCACTTTCTCACGAAAAATTGTGGCCACTCGTTTTTCCAACAGCGCTTAAATGACACTAAGACGCCTTCTTCCTTCCCAATCGGTTGAAAAATAACGGAGCTTCTGAACGTTATACCCACACAATTTCAGATTGGCGATTCCTTTCGTGGGCGGCAATTCTCGTTGGCGGCACCTTCGTACGCGACAAATTTGAAGAAGCTTCGTAAGACTGGGCCGCAGGAGCTCCGAGGCTGGGTCTGGGCATTTACTAGAATGGGACTAGCTTGAGATCGTGATCTATATCCCATACGCCGTTTCCAGAGGTGTCCTGATCAGGGAAACTGATCATCGAGGTTTCTGAAACCAAGCCAACAAAATCCCAATATATACGGCGCAATTATGACAATGAAGAGACATAGTAAGAAACTCAAGGCTAAGGCTAACAGTATCTAAATTTCTCTGTATCTTGTCGATTTACTGCAGTTGAATATTTCTCAGACTCTCCATATAGCGCACTCCAAATCGACTCTTTAATGTTTATCTAATTCTAGCTAACTCGCTCATTGCTGGTGATTCTTCGTTCATCATCCGCCACTGTAAAGCGTTCCTCATACGTCGATGCCGAGTTCTGTCAGGAGCCGTGGCTTCATTAGAGCTTCTTGTAGGGATGTCACGTCTATGAGGAAGATGTGGAGCAAATGAACGAGAAACCTGTCGTCTCCTGGCCATGCGCGAGCTTGCTGCGTGCTGTCCAGAAAGCATCCTCACTCTCCCCTCCCCTTCTTCTCGATTCAGGCTCCTCGGTGACAGCCGCAAGCGTTTCCGCGCAGTAGGGGGTTTAGAATCGTCTGGCTCGGAAGCCACGGCAGAGTTATCCCACCACTCCCCATGAGTGCTGTGCGCATTAGGCAGTCGGTCCGCGACCTTTTGCTCGAAGATAAATCTTCGAACTCTCCAGTCTTTCGGGTAAGAGAAATTCTCGATTAATTCACATATAAAATCACGAACGTCCTCAAACCTTGCTGTCGAGCGAAAATATACGGCATCTCTCACGGCGAGGGCTATTTGCTCTCCAGCCTGGAACCAATTTTCAACTGGTATATTCCCGCTGCCCTCTTCATCTCCATTGACCGCATTGATTTGGGTGTTAATATATTCGTTAACTGCTCTAAGTTGTTCCTTAGCATCACATCGCTCGTCCAACGACCCCCATAGTATTCTAGCTATTTGAGGAGTTGCCTCTTCCCAATGTGGTATATAGTCCGGTCTAGGGTAACCACGACTATACAAGGCAGGCTCTTCAACCCATTTTATGAATGTCCCATACGGGCCATATTCAGGACTGCGTCTTGTGAAATAGTAATGGAAATAGCTATCTTCTATTTGAAATTGTGGACGCGGACCGGATATTTCCGATATGAATACGGGCTCGGGCAGATATGCTGGTGGGAGTTGATCAAGTGTATCCATACTTGCTATTTCATATAGATCAAGAAAAAAACTTACATTCAGGTTGTTAAATATCTTATTTGCCAGAAGGTACGTTTCAAATGGGATTTTTTTAGTTTCTTATGCACAATTGCGTTTTTTGGAAAGGACCTAGTATAAGATCCCGTGGATCGGGCCAGTAGGCTACCTAGAGAAGCAATCTTGTACTAGAATATTATACCGGTACATGATCATGCAAGTGAATCAAGTCAGCGCTTTGTGAATCTTGATTCTGGTGATCTTACTGTACAGTAAGTCAACTGTTTTGTATTAAAGAACCCAATGGTCAAGTCTGGTTAAGTCGTAATTTTGTTAGTGTGGGGGTTCAAATCCCGCTTTTTGTATAGAATATAAATATATTTATTTTTAAAAGATGCTCCAAGTGCAATCAAACGCCACTTAAGTTGCCAGGACACTCACAGCGGAGGGGACTCCTGGCAACGCCTTCTCGGCAGGACTCAGTAAGCCCCCATGGGGAAAGGGAACTCCGGTTTTCTCATCGCTCAAAAACGCGTACTGCTCCACATCTGCCCCATAGAGTTGATGTGCCTACAAGAAGCCTTGAGGAAACTCCAGCTGAACGAAGAGTCACCAGCAATGAGGAATACGCTATGTATGATGAGTAAAATTAGGACATCAATTAGAATTCTCAAACTACTGCAATGACTAGCAACATAGATTCAAACACAGTTGACTTCACGCTTAATATCCTCATCAAAATCGCTATCACCATCAGTACAATCTGGCTTCTCGAATATAACCCTCAGCTCTTCATATGCAGATGGTGGAGGTGTGTCACTCGACTTTTCCCCAATGGTTTTCAGAAGAGACTCATAGGACCCAAGAATCTTCTGGTATCCTTCATAAAGCTCATTATATTGAGATAGCAAAGTCGAATACGCGATTCTGTCTTGCTGGCTTTGCCATCCTGCTTGGTGTAACGATTTCTCGACCTGTCCGAGGTGCTCTAAGAGTTTCTGTTCGCGAGAAAAGAAGCCTTTGACTACAGCCCATGAGGTGGTAATGTATTCCGTCGTAATCTGGAGAGTGTTAGCGGAATGGTTCTCATAAACTGTTTTGGGTGGGACAAACTGGTTGATTTTGCATTTTAGATTGCGATATTCGTTTGAAGAGAAAGAGAAAGAAATCTTTTTAGAAATCTGGATGCCTGGGCGCTTGGGAGATATTTATCACAATTGGGGGCTCTGAAGCTTAACTAGAATAGGTAAAAACCACCATCCCGCTAGCTTCCAGTGAGAGACCCTATCATATCCAGTGACTCGTGTGATACTTAAGATTAAACCCCACCTAACGCCCACTCATGCTGATTCGTGAAATAGAAGGCGCTTGAGAGATCAGCGATTGCGTAAGAATTGGTTTTCACCGGAGGGGAAATACCCGATATGGACTCTGTGTTTTAACTGTCGCCACTTTGTTTCTAAAGCTGCCTGAGTTCTCTGGCGGTCGAGGTCAACTCGTTTGTTGTATTCGGTAACAATTTGAGGCCATGGAAGTTGTTGCAACTTGAAATAAACAAGAATTTGCTCCTCAATATCCGTGTATTGCTTGTTATGGCCAGGCGCTGACGAAGACATTTTGGGAAGCTTAAATGTGGTAGACAAAAGGTGAAAAGTGATCAAAAAGCGAATCGCCCACGACAGATCGGTTCTATTTATAACATTTGCCCTTGACAAATTTAGAATTAGAGATAGTTCCGGCACAGTTCGGCGCAGGAGCTGTGACTGTGCCATAATTTAAGTACATCGCCGATTCTCGCTTCTCACCCAACGAAAATTATAGCGTATACTATGGAACCTACTACAAACCTCGAATATATTCTCCATTGGAGCCAAAGTATGGAAGCTGAATTTCCTGACCTTCAGTATCCCCTTGAGCAACAGGAGGACTTCTGCTGGAATGAAATCTTAGAGCAGTACATTGAGCCACTTCAGCTTGAGTTCGAGACTGCTCCGCCATATGAAGAACCAGTCCCAACAGTGGAGAATCTTCCTGAGTTGACACTAGCTCCATCTGTCGATGAAAGTGATACATATGATATCAACCAATTGCTCGTCAGTCTACAAAATCGTGTTGGTGATCTGGAAAACATGTAAGAGCTCAAATTCATTTGTCATCGCCCCCCAGTACTGACGAACTTCTCAGTATTGTACAGAAGGAGAGGTATGTAAATCAATAGACCATTGCGGTACACGATATTGATGATTGGCAGAACCATCAATGCCCTAGAGAGCTACGTCGAACAGCTACAGCCTTATCTTTTACAGCTGTCCAACTCAGTGCAGGAAATGCAAATGAAGGCTACGGTCTCGTAAGCGGGTGGGAGAATTTGGGACATTGTTTATTGCTTTCTGATTTGTGATATATGAAATGCAGTTGGATTGTTTACTACAGCCCTCACTGATATCATGTGGCGTCAATATAACAGTTGCAAAAGACCCTGATTGGCTTGTCACCAGAGCCCTTTGTGATAGCTTTTCCTGATCCCAGTCCTTCTGTACAAGGCGCAGGATGATGAAGTCACGTTATCGCTCTAGATCCACGAGCTTTTGTATGCTAGACAGACGCGGCGCTTCCGTAAAAAGGCGCAGGAGATATGACTCACGTTATTGCTCTGGATGCACGACCTAATGCATGGGACTTTGGAGCAAGAAGTCCAGACCCGGTGTCGGACTTCCCAAGATAGTTCTCGGCAATCGGTCCGGCCCACGAGCTAAAAGCCGCGGTCCAACCAAATCCCTATTAGTACCAACAGGTCTGATTGTCGATCCCTAAACGACCGAAATTCTGCGAGCCCGCCCCCGCGAAGCTTCTTGAGTTCGGTGACAGCGTGGCCGAAATTTCCCTGATTTTCGAAGCAAAGATCATCGCTCGCTCATCTCCGGCGACAAAGTCACCGGCACAGTGACTGCGCCGGTAATTGTGCCGCCCCACACCACCCCAAGACTTTGCCCCGCAAGCCCATGACACCTTTATGGTTTTGGCTTTGATGGCTGCTAGATTAGCTCCAGAGCCCGGTACATGTGGGACCAGTCTCTAAATCACGCGCTGAGTTCCTGGTTGAGGGACACAGGTGGCGTGATAATGAGCACTATGCCCCTTGGACATTCAGGATAGTGTACAGCGCTACTCGACTCGTCTTTAATCCCTGTATCCTGCTCAAACTCCTCTTATCAGCTTGACGTGCGCCTGTGCCAGCCCATGAATACAGTAAAGTCAACTTACTGCTTTTCTTTTCCAGATCTGGTAGCTCTTTTTGTATCTTGTCGTAGGGCCTAGTGAATAGTTGAGCCACCCAATTCAGCGGAGAAAGCTCTTCAATATGATTTGTCATCCTTATAAAGAGCGAATAAAGATCCCAAATGTGTCAGATTTTAGACTTTGCTTGCGCAGGGCGCTTAAACTTGTTTTTCTTTAGATATTTTTGATGTTCCAGTTCTAAAGTGGCTATCTTGTAAATGCAGCTTCTCGGCCCTCTAAAGAGCTACTACGTCGAGCAACCATAGCCATATCCCTTATAGCTCTCTAACCCGATTCAGGAAATGCAAAGGAGGGGTACCATGTGATACTCCACGTAAGGCTATCAGGTAAATAGATTAAGGGATCCTGGTAGCATTTCCTATATTTGGGTTGGTTGAGAGTTTTTTCATTTTAGCTCGTGGACCGGTCAGATTGCCAAACATCGTATTAGGAAGTTCCGAAACTGTTACTAGAAGATGCACCAGTGCGTGGTCTAGGTTGTGCGCCTAATTATAGACGCGCCAGGATTAGAAGACTTATCCAAAAAGACTCGGAGAACTAAAAATTATCCATGTGCGCCACAATTACATCAGGGCAGGATAGAAAATAATTCACGTGAAATTTATCTCAAGATCAAATGCCTGGTGATCCGATTGTCGATCGCTAGACTACCCGGTTCCTGCGAGAGATGCCGCCCACGAGAGATGCCGCCCACGAGAGATGCCGCCCACGAGAGATGCCGCCCACGAGAAATGCCGCCCACGAGAAATGCCGCCAATGAGTGATGTGCTGTCCTTGATGGCGCAGTCAAACTTTGCGACAACTACTAGAGCAAAGATCATTGCTTCTCAGCTCCGGCGGCACAGCAAAACCCTAAAACCCCAATCCCAAAATGGAGTGGGGGCCTTTTTTAATGATTGGATATAATGAGTTGCCTCATGAGCCCAATATACACCCGAGGTTTAGCTCCAGAGCCCTGGCTATGTTGATCAGTGTTTAAATTACGTACTCAATCCCTCCGACACAGAGCGTCGTCACGATAGTGAGCTACGGCTATTCGGCATAAAGAAGAGATTTCTGCGCTACTCGACCCATCTTTCTTTCCCGTGCATTGCTCATAGACCACTCATCAGCTTAAAATGTCGGCTATACCAGCCCATGAATTCAGTCAAGTCAATTTATCACTTCATTTCTCCCATTACATGTAGCTAATTTCGTCTGTCTTGCCTTAGACTTCAACAGATGCTCAAAAGTATATTTTGAGCTCCCAGATCCAGCAGCAAGAGCTTTTACGGATCATTTGTCGTCGATACAACGAGAAAATCGAGATCTCAACTATGTCACTGCGATCAATTAAGCGAGTCCTTGAGCTTTTTGAACAACTCGATAAAAGTATGCGGCATTTGGAGTCCCTGAATCAAGAGCAATGCTTGATTCTGGAAGCCCTGCTTGCACGGGGCGCTTAATTTTGTTTATTTTTAGATATTTACGTTTTCTATTTCCAATGTCGCTTTCCTGAAAATACAAATATGCTTTCCAATCATCAGAGTATAAATATAAACACTGGCCTTCACTTTCGCTCTTCACATTTTCGATTATGGCTTCATGTCGACATATTGGATGGCTGCGTGCCATTCAAGAGCACAGTACTGGCACGATCACTCTTGAACAAACAGATAGGCTCAATATTCTGATCCGAGATATGCCTGAGCCCGAAGCCCAGTGTCCCCAGTTTGTATTCTTTCTGGGGAAGAGGACTAAAGACGAAGCTCTGCGGAGCCTATATCCTCGAAATAATCTAGGTAGACACACAGAACGTGCTCATATTAACCTTCGGGTAGATAACGAGTCCTTTCAAAATGATTATCCTATACTACTGGTTGACAGTGACCCATCTGAGAAGCTCTCCCAGGAGAATAGTTACACAAATTGTCATGAAACCACACGCTATTCTATCTCTTGGCGTCAACCCCAAATTTCAGGATCTCCCATGAATACAGTCTATTTAAGACTTGTCAATCTATTTAGTGATGTTGTCTGTATCTTTGCGGATGACTTTCTAACATTAGATTCGCTATCCAGCCACCTGCGATCTTGGATCGAGCTAGGCAGTGCATCTACTCTTCCGTTGGATCTGCGACCTAGACTACTTATTATCATTTCGGAGGACGGCCCATATAATGACCTAGTGGAGGAATTCGGCAAGTCCTTAGAGTCGCAATTTGGGTCTCGAATATGGTCAATCTTTTCCTCGCTGAAAATATTTCGGCTTGCTGGAAGACATCTTTCTAGTATAGCTCGGTATCAAAGACTCCGATTTCAAATCCGTGCACAGCTTGAAGAGATGCGAGCTCTCCGCCGCCATCTACGATGCCTATTTTCTGGTTTGCATATATCTGCACTCTTTAAAGCTGCAATGGATCATACGATTGCTACGACATCTAGAGGATTTGATTTTATCCATGCTGCTCGTCTGACAAGTCCAATTGCGAGCAACTATAATAAGTTTCTCCAATCTTTTCTCAGACTTGCCACGAATAATAAGGTTCCATATGGGATAAAAGCATCTTTCATCGCATCAAGTATTATGATGGATGCATTCCCAGCACAGATGCATTGTACGTACCTCTACATTGCGACGAAATGCTACTAATATTTTGCAGTATTTGATCCAGCCTTGATTTATAAGAGACTTTACCAAGACCACTGCATTTCATCATTCAGGTCTATATATGATGAGTCTTGCACTCGGTATATGAATGAGGAGGTGCGACGTAACTGCGAAGAATTTTTTGAATCTATCGAGCAAGGCCTTCTAAACGCTTCACAATTGCATAAGAGAGCCGCGATCAAGTACGAGCATTTCCTCCGTCCCCTTCGCAGTAATCAAGTTTGTCTAGGCTGTCTGAGACGATATCCCGAGCGCCACTTAAGCTGCGGTCACTCTCTATGTGACAATTGTGTCACTACATTTGGGATTGGGGTTCCGAGGACTGAAAGTCAGTTTAAGATACACTGCATATTCAACGACGGTGGCAGAGCAGAAGTGAATTTAAGGCCCAAGACTGCTGGTGTCAGGCTAATAGGAATTGATGGTGGTGGCGCACGAGGTGTGACCCCTTTGGAGTTTATGACAGAGCTCCAGAAGCTGCTAGGGGAATGCCTTCTTCATGATTTGATTGATCTAGCCTTAGGAACAAGCTCAGGTGGGCTATTATTCATTATCAGCCAAGAAAATTGATCTAATAATCAAGCAGGTGGCCTGACGGTTTTAGCTCAGTTTCATCAGAAGTGGAATGTTTCGAAATGCGCATCGACTTTTGAGACGCTTGCAACCAAATGTTTCTCTGGCTCGGGCTCCCTGATCGGTCGACTGAAATCGATGATCAACTACATAACTACTGACGCTATGTATAAAGAGAACCTTTTGGAAGGAGCCCTTCAAGAAACCTTTCAAACTTGTGCATTCTTTGGTTTTGTGCCACATGTTGTGCAGGGAACTAAAGTGGCAGTGACTGCTACTTCGGAAGGCAACAGTCGCACTATTCTCACAAATTATAATGGACCCTTGGCACCAGCTGGTAAAGAAGGTATGAACAGATACAGAATATTTGTGCATGGCTAAACTCCCTAGGTTACTCAATCGTTCGTCCTGATGATATACTTCATGAACCTCTTCTATGGCAAGCGTATGTGTCTCTGCTTGTATAACTTCCACCAAGCTAACAACAATAGTGCCCGTGCCACAACCGCTGCGCCTATGTCAGTCCCTAGCCCAAATTCTTCCATTGACATTTCTGATCGACTATAGTTTCTTCAAACCAATTAAGATCGGCAATGAAGAGTTCTGGGATGGTGGTTTGGGATTCCCGAATCCAATAGAGCTCGCGACTTGGGAAGCGAAACGTATTTGGTCCGAAGATACTGTTCACGATGTTACCCTTTCCCTTGGAACCGGAGAGATTATGAAAGGTGGGTGCAAGGGAAAAACGGGCAACCACTCAATTCGACGGCTGTGGGCGTCCTTCATGGATTTCCTTGATGGTCATACGCGCTCCCGTGATATGACGAACTGCTTAAGCGAACAGCACAGAAATGATTATTTTCGCCTTGATACTAAACTCTCATCGCCCATTCGATTAGATGATGTGGAAGATCTACAGTCGCAAAAAGAAAAAATTCACCTCAACCCATCGTGTCAACTAACCGAAGTTGCTAAAGCACTGCTTGTATCTAATTTCTTCTTCACACCTGATAAGCCCTCATGCTATCAAGGTGGGTTTTACTATTGCCAGGGCTCGATTCGCTGTCGTATAAATCCCAAGGACGTCTTCAATGCCCTTGGTCAGCTCTATTCCTCAAAACTTCGGTTTGTCATTGAAAGTGAAGTGATTGGTGATTGTAGCGTCGCCAATATTTGCTCAGCGTGCTGTCGGTATCGAAAGCAAGTCTCGTTCTTTGTGCGCCGGCCAAAGGATATAGTAAGCATATCCCTCCAAGGAAAACGAGGCTTTCAACGGAAAATAAGTGGTTTTCCAAATTCGATACAATGGTTTGAAGTCCAACAAGGCTTCCATTCGCCATTTGGAAAACAAGATACCCACTTTCTTACTTTATCATGTCCCGTTTGCGACGAGTCTAAAAAGCGCAAAGCTTCTGGGAATGGAAGTATATCGGGATGTGTTAAAAGGAAGAGAAACATGCTTGCGAGGTAGTATTTCAACGCTCCGCCACTTCGGGAAGGCGGGAATATCAGATTCTATTGCGATTTCTTTGTCTGAGCTTCTCATGTTTTCAAGATAGACACAACATTTTTCAGTGTGCTCCTTGCCTTTCTAGACGATGAACTTCAAATTTTCCCGCTATTTTCGAGTGTAAATAACCCAAGTTATAAATACTAGCTTTGTAACATGCGGCAATGCTCTCATTATCCTGCGTGGCTCATATGGCTAGTTCCTTGAAGCGATCGTATCTAGCTTGAAGTTAATACACGAACATGTCAAGTGGCTGTTTCTGTATTTTTGTTAATAAGCACCCGTTCCACTTCTCAGAATTGACGCACTTTTTCCAAGTAAAGTGGATGATCGTATTCACAGATTTATGATCTCCCATTATGTTGTCCAACCAGGAGTCCACTTCCTCAAGGTCCCACCAATCCCGAGAAGGCTTCAATTTTGGCCATACCTGGTTTATCTCGCGCATATTTCGTGTAATAGCACCGAGCGACTGTACCCACGCCGTAAAAGAAGGTCTTTCACTGTATCTGGCCGGCAAAGCCTGGAGATAAAATAAACACCGATAGCCAATTCCTTCCTACGCCATCGATTTCTGCCATCCATTGGGTATGTCTGGTTTGACAGCGCCCCAATAAACTCGATAGGCGTGGGCAACATGATCGATTGTTTGTCTCGGGATGCAGACTGTAACATCATAAAAAATTAAAAGGGGGTTTTGATTCTAAGATAAGTGGTATATTGGGGTCTTGCCGGAACTGGTGATAAACTGATCGACAATGCATATCACAAATGGGAAGCTCGTGGGCGTATCGCTGAGGAGCCATAGCGCTCGATTCTCAATATTCTCAATCGGAAAAGCTGGTAGGCATATCGGCGGTGACCCTGCGTAATCATCGCAATGGCGCACGGTATGTGTATCGTAGTTTACCACGAGTTGACTGGCCGCGATGACGTTTTCCCGGATAAATGCTTCTGCCGGAAGCCGGGATTTGCTGACACCAGTCTCCTTGGGCCGGGCATCCGCCGGGACTTTATTGTCACAACAAACCCCCTCAACCAAGAATGCATTAGGGTGTTAATTATCTTAGGCTACCACTCCTCTATAATTACTCATTTCAAGGCCCATGTCGGACAGAAGCACCCCGGATTACAAATCGCTCTACCTGCAAGCGGAACAGCGGCGCGAGGAGGCCGAAAGGAAACAAAGACAGGCCGAAAATGAACGCAGACAAGAAAAAGAGAGGCGGGAGGAGGGTGAACAGCGCACTCGCAGTATAACGTTTGAGGAATACCTACGATACTGTCACAACCTTTCGCGACCGTTGAGTGTCGCGACACCATCTCGCTCAGGAAAATACTGCCCCCCTCGATTAGAATATTGGACCGACTGCCCACAGCAACTCTCAGAAATATATAGATCCGTCTACAGCTACTTTCAGCCGGAAAGAAGGCAAGCACCACGTCTGTTCTTATCTTTCCTAGAGTTAGACGGGTTAGTCCGACGTCTTGTTCGCAAGCCACTGAGTAGTGAGCAGGAGCTTGAGGCTTACGAGCGGTTTGCCGTTGAAGAGTATATCCTTGACATAATTACCGGGTTGTGCAAGATACCCGCGGCTCGAAACAAGACAAGTTCGGCTGAGGTGATGGAATATAGTTCAGCAACTATACAAATATCTTGAGCGAGAATCAAGCGACCGAAGCAAGTGAAAGTCAAATATTAAGCATATATCATCCACGGCCTGATTAATCTATATCCACCGCATCGACGGTAACACTAACACTCTCCTTATATCTATCGAGTACAAGCCGCCGCATAAGCTTTTAGTTGCAACACTTCGCATGGGCCTCCTTCGACCGATGGACTTGTGGAAAGATTTAGTCAAGTGCAATAAAATACCCACCGACCAGGAAACGAAGTTGAGATATAATGCAGAGAGGCTTGTCTGCTCCGCTCTTGTCCAGGAATATCATATAATGATCCAAGAAGGCCTCGAATACTCCTGGGTTACAAATAGGATCACCCGGGTTCTACTTCGTGTTCTGCGTGATAAGCCGAGCACGCTTTACTACTTTTTCTGTGATCCGAATAGCGAAGTAGACCCGGAAGGCTACCATACCTCTGATCTACCGAAAACTTCTATTGCAAGAGTGCTATGTCTCTGTTTAATGGCATTCCATTTACCTGTCCGTGGACAAGAATGGAGAAACCGTGTGCACCCAAATATTCCTATTTTGAAGACCAGCTTTGACCACACACGGTCGCAGATCCCGAAGAAAGAGTTATAGCGGATTCCCCACTCCGATAGCACAAACCCTGACTTCCCTAGTCCAGAGTTTGGTTCATCCTATAAACTACCGTTATCTCCGCTACTATCGTCCTCGGGGGAGCGCTGAGTGCATACACGATCTCAAGTCAGCTATAGACCTTCAGATATCTGACCGCGCTCGTGTTCACCTAATTCGTCCGGCTCCGACACAAATCACGTAGCTGGTCATAAGCGGAGGCTCAGACAAGTCACAGCTTTACCATCCGCTCGGCGAACAAGTCGCCAGCAAAGGGAAGGATCTGACCAAGAATACTATCGCCGACGTCGTGCCGCTGAATTTTGTACGCAGCGATGCTTACTCGGTTTACAGAAGGGGAATATCCTGGATGAGTCGTGTTCAAACGTGGATCACCATCGCCGAGGCCAAAACGCCTCGATATAGTATCCGATCTCGGCGGAAGGCTTGATTGTTTCCTTACAAACCCAATTAGACGAAAATATAGATCGTTGCATTCCTCTCGGCGATTGCGGCTCTTACGGAGCCCCATTCAAACTCACCTGTGGGAAATATGGTTATACGGTTATCGGTAAAGGTACTACTTCGGCATTGTGGAAATAAGTTTCCCGTGAAGCGCAGGTTTGTCGAATTCTGCGCAAGGCTCAAGGATCTGCTGTGCCTGTCTTCTTGGGAAAAATTGACCTGGCAAAAATCTACTTTCTTCATGGCGCTGGACAAATACGTCACATGCTTGGGGAGGTCAATGCATAGCGCTGATGAAACTGACTCAAAGGCTTCGCCGTGAGATTCACAAATCGGACAAGGAGATCCAAGCCCTTGGAATAATACATGAAGATCTCCGGCTAGAAAACGTCCTCTGGAGTGAAGAGCTTAAGCGTGCTTTGATCATTGACTTTCATCGCTCCACGTTAAAACGTCGACCAACTCTGCAGCGACCGGGAGCAGCAAAACGACGACTATATCGAGTAGAGGCAGGAGAAGCAAAATGTCGTCGTGTGTCATGATAATGCAATTGATTTTCTACCTGTTCTAGTAACTTCATTCTTGGTACCTTCGTTAAGATTCAAGCGCCATATAACATTTCCGGGAATAAGGATATCAGGGCCTTGAAATGGCTCAAGATCTCTCCTGCGTATCCATGGGTTCCACATCATACAAATCATTCCAGAACATAATATCCTGAAGCTCATCCTCTCTCAAATTGGCATTCACGAAATGCTCTCGTTGTGGAGTTCTGACCCGACGGTGTACTTCTCCTGCGGTTCTCCAACCAAAGTACCCAGCCATTTCCCAGTCAATTAGCCCAACAACTGTGCCATTGTCAACAATACAATTAGATGCAGTAAAGTCATTATGCAGGAAGCTCATGTCTGGATCATGATTGTTGCTCAAAAAAAGGATTTCTCCTTCTAACGGATTGATTCGACTATTCACGAGTATGTTAGGATCTGGAACCACATGGGAGCGAGCCTGGAGTTTCTCTGTGGGCTTAAGCGTGTTAAGTTGATGAAGTATCTCTCTGGCCTGTTGTTTGTAAGATTCCTTCTGTTCTTTTGAGAGATACGGCCATGCAACAGACAATCCAACGCCGGGAAGCCTTTCTTGCACGAGTGCTTGGCGACCATTAATCTGAGTAGATGTGAGTCACGGGGCCGACAATGAAGAGCAGGAGTAAGTACCTTGCCCGCAAATTAGATATTTGGAACCCTGACAACCTTTAGTACCTTCTTTGCTAGAGCAATTGCCTAAATCTTATTTGTATCTGCGTACGAGAAGTCAATCTCTATGTATGCAGTACCCTCGCGCGCATGGAGATGGCTGGATTTCACGATCACGCTCCCAAGAGCAAAGACATCGCGGCCGCCCTCGTCAGCAGGGTAGATTTGGATCTCTTCAGTACACAGTTCAATAACAGAGGCCCAGTATCCCGCGGAGTCTCTGTTTTGAGAATTGACATGCTGAAAATCAACGCGGAAGTCATCAGGTCTCGGCCAGTATCGACCATAAAGAGGCACATCCGCGTACATGTCAGTTGTGGGTATTTTTTTCGGGTCTGCTTCATATGGGTTTATCATGGCGGCGAAGATGGGTGGGATAGGCAGGGTATAACGAAAATTTGGAGGGGTCGTTTCACCTTATTTCAAGTATTTGTGCGTCGTGCCAAGCGCTTTACCTAACGCAGAGGCAAGAGCCGCAACGAATCTTCCTAAGGTATCTCTCTGCGATGCTCATAATCACGGACCAACGTATGCTGTGCGTACAACCAGGATGTGGCGCTCCAATAATTTCAAGGTATTATTGACTGTCCGGGGCGCACATGCACGCGTTTCACTTCCAGGCGGCGTGACGCCCGGGGCCCGTGCAGAAATCCAACAGCCACCCAATAATGGTACGGCTTTTCGGTATTCCGGGGGCACGAGCGCAGCATGCGGGCGTAGCGCTCTCTAGAAACTGGTCTTTCTAGACGAATCAAGTAGTTTTGTCGAGATGGGTTGATTGTCAGCCGCAAAGCAAACTACACTGGGGGACGCGCCTGAGTAGTTGACTGCATCTTTAAGAAGAGGGGTTATGTATATAAAGGGCTCTTCTGCTTCTGCTCCGCTTAAAATGCTACTGTCATCGAAATTCCTAGAGAATTTAAGTCCTACATGTGAGTCCGCGGCGCCGACCAGTCTCTATGATTTGTAGAGCATGCCCCCTCCCATGCTTCTCGCAAATTCGGGATACTAAACCATATCCTATATTCGACATGACAAACAAGAAAAAGTAAAAGCGGGCTTAGAATAGACGAAGTGCTCCCAAAATAAAGACTCCGGTCTCGGACACATGTTAGATATAAGGTCCATTATAGCTGGTTGTTGACAAGGGCGATGAGACAGTAAAGAGAACGAGTTGCATTTCGCGGCAGAGGAAATATTGAATCAATTGGAATTTAAAATGCTCAATCATCAGAATCGATTTACCAACATCCAATGGAAGACCTCGGGAGAAGAGCGCAAGATCCAGGTCAAGCAATCTTCTCAACGACTTGCAGAAGTTCATATGCCGACCCAATCTTAGGAATTTTCTCCACCCCGTAACAATTAATCGATACTTCCATTCGCCACCAGTCATTCCCACCACCACCACCATTTCCTGGGAAAGGAGTCACCGTTTCCATTGTTGCGAATTGTTTCTTTGCACCCTTGGTATGAGATTCAACAATTTCTCCATTCATTATCCAGACATAGACCTCTCTCTGCAGCAACTCCAATAGTTTTATAAGGTAACCATTCTGACTGGCAGCAAGTCCCGGGGTACTGAGCTCAATTTTCAACTCTTCATTTATGCCTGGTCTGATCCCTTTTTTGAGGCCAAAGAGACCTGGGGCTGACAAGGCTAAACATATTTCCACCAGAGTGTACTCATTGTACGAGACAGGGAAGATTCTGGTGCATTCGATCGCAAGATCACGTTGAATCGGAATGAACCTTATCCCTCTGGATGTATTCTTTTTGACAATGACAGTTTCTTGTAAAGTCAGTAATTTCCAGTAAAGAAATATTGTTTAATGACCTACCATCAGGAACAAGTTGTATTTTTAGCATGATGTGTATGGGAAGAAGACGCTTCTCTGAGTGGCTAATAGTGAGAAACAAACCAAACAGCAAACCTTCCCAATTCTAGCGTGATAAGTTTAGGATATATGCAGTGGTGTTTATATAAGTTTTAATTCCTAGTCAGGTAGGCTCTTTATGAAGAAATGAGGCAAAAAGCACCTGAAAAATCCAATTTGATATTCATTATCAAGGCCAGCCTTTTATGTTCCGGCTTCCTGGCTGGGAACTTTGCTGTTTTGAATTATTTATATCGTTAACACTATTCCCAAACTTTGACATTACGATAAAGCTTATCACTGGTATTTCTAACACTAGGTTACCCAAAGTTTAATTACAGAATGCTCTTATAGGCTATCTCTATCTCTATAAGAACTTAATATATAGCACTTGGCCTAATGCTAGAATAAAAACCATCTTTCTTGTATATTCGATCTGTTTTCTTTAGTATATGATTTTCCCACTGGATTGCGGCGTGATAGTTTGGGTTCTTACCCCAGAGAAGATAGCTCTAAATTACCCAACGCAAATCAATATTTGCTATTTGAAATTGTTTTCATCTATTTCAGATGATCTGTTAGTATTTAGGCGGATCAAGCGAAAGAGAGATAACGAACCAAATTCCCCCTTCTCATATTTTAGCTCTGCCTCCCTGGTAGATAGCATCTCTTGAAGCTCTTCGTACTGCTATTCCTCAAGGCAATTTCTAGACCGCTGTAATGCACGATGAAAATATTCTAAGGGCTCTTTGCGCAGCTTTTTGATAAGTGTTCGTATTTTGTCGGTCTCGGTTTCAATTATTCCTTTAAGAGTATTATTAGATCCCTCCTGTATAATGCTTGATAGTTCTTACCGACACCTTTCTCCGGTCGCTTCAGTTGATTTAGAAGCGTACGTAGAGCATATCGAGAAAGTTTTGAAAACACAGATCTATAATATCGATCTAGCTCGTCAGTGTTGCTGTATCGGGTGATTTTGGCTGAGGAGGCCATTTGGAATTCAACGGCGAGTGTTGGATTGCATGCGATCAATCTAGAGCAAATTGCGGCCCTACTTATAAGACTTGAAAAGTAATAGCGGGAATTGGAATGATGGCTTCTTCAAGTATCTATTTAGTCTCTCCATGGAAGACCAGGTGAGCGACATGGTCTCTAGCAGATCCAAAAGTATATTTATCGAAGTGTCAATCAAAAATGCGCTATCTTTATTGACAATGTAGGCTCCTATTTCTTACGGAACAAACGGTCAATCTCAGAAACTGTCTTTGAAGCCCCTTCACATACCAATGTTGATCCTATCCCCTTTCGGGGTAGCTAAAGTAACAGCCTTCCACGAGCTTTCCGCGTTTTCAAGAACAAAACGCTGTTCCCGTCACATATGTTTAATTGATTCTCAAAAACAAAAAAGGAAAAGAAGAATAGAGAAAGGAAAACTCTCCACTACACGATTAATACGGTTGATTTCGTCAGCTTGAGCTATGTAGAATTAAGAACAAAGATTATTAAGATATCACAGCTAATCTGATGAAGGTCGTGTACGTAATAACTTGACAGTGGTTGTATTGCGATCTAGAAACACATGAATGAGACAAAACTTTTCCATAATACAGGCACGGTGAACCAAATGTGGATCATAACACAAGAAATATTTAAAATTGCTCAGTGCAAGGTGAAGAGGAAAAAACTCCAACAAACTGACAGGTGAATAATCAATGCAGAATCAGATGCGGGTAAAATCTGGCTTCTTCAATTTCAGGGAGGTAATGCATGCAGAAAGCACTATATCTGGCGATTGAATTGAATATTCCCAAGGTGTGGTCCAATAATCTTTCGTCTTGGCCGGAATACTTTGCTAGGGTCAAAGCACAATCCGTAGCATAATAGCTTCCAATTCCATTCAAATACCACCACATATGCTTATTCTCCTGGAGAACCAACCCGTCGAATATGTATAAGACCCTCCTTGCTGCGTTGATGCACCTGTCCCTACCCAGTGACCCTGTGAGCAAGCATTCAGGGCGTAACAGATAATGGACTAGATAGTAAAGGCGACCCTCAAGAATGGAATAGTTGACGTAATTCCCGTCCATGATTTGAAACCTTTGCTTCCGACTTTGCAGAGAGCTCAGGAGAGATTCAAGCCTTCTCTCTAACTGGTCTTCGCGATGCGAATAATCGAAAGTGAGATATTCGGATATCTTATATGACATTTCGTCCAATTCAGCGTGAATCATACTCAATGTCCCAGAGTCCTCTATCTGAAACTTCACGATATTAAATTCATCTCCGGGTCTTTTGGAGAGATGAAAATTGAGAGAGAAGAGTGTCGCGATCCCATTAGAGACGTCACGTTCTTCTTTCTGGTCGTCGAAAAAAATATTTTGGGCTACTCGCCGCGCCATTGCTGCCAATGCTGAGACAGATAAGCCACGATGAGCCCGGAGATATGAAAGCAACAATAGCGCTTTCAACCCTGAAAGCGAGCAATTGATATTGAGATTGTCTTGAGTCAGGCATTCCCATGCAAGCAATTCAAATTCTATAGAAAGACCATCATGTGTTCGGCTATACTCTTTGCCAGCCCGATGCGCGAGCGACAGAATTATAAGAAGAAGAGCATTCCAGGACAGAGTGAACGAGGCGCGGTTATATTTGAATTCTTGCAATTCTTGCTCAAAATCGTATTGATCAACAACGCAGAAAATCTGAATAGGCTTAGCTTGTTGTAAAATGACTTGGATGTCAGAACTTACTGGAGAAATGTGGCAGAAGAACACCGCCTTCAATTGCTCTATATCACCATCAGGTGGAAGAATGTGTTGGAGATGATCTCGGAGGCTCCAATGTTCCTGATATTTAGCCAACGTATCTGGCTCCGAAAACTCCAGCACCTGATTTCCGGCTTGCTGCTCCAGGGTATGATTCCCAAGTCCCAAGTCGTAAGATGAAGGTTGCTTCAGATGGGCGGGTTCTGGAGTCATGCTGAACTTCCGATCTTCGCTGGTCTCACTGCAGCCAGATCTCACTGGTAACCTGCAGCTGTCAATTTGGAGCCCTTTTTCTGGCGTAAGATAATAGATCAAGCAACCTTTCACAATCCAGCCCCAGTCTCTTACAACGTCGACAAGGGGAGGTAACAGAGCACTTAACCCTTCTGTTGCGACAATGAGAACAGGCTTCTTGAACTCTGCCCATGCTTTGTACGGATTTCTGGTGTACGCAAAATCATTACAACGGAATCAGACATCCCTTTATACCCTACTACCAGTCAGGACTAGCCTCAGCATTCTGCATAGTCCTATACAGATCCCTCCTCCGCAACCGTAGAGTCTAGGCACCGTTAGCCGTCGGTATGATGTGAGGCCCCGTTAATTACTTTTCCAATGATATCCTGATAAAAAATTCACATTAATTTAGGGAAAAGGCAGTCCTGCTTATGAAATTTGAAAGAGCTTAGAGGCTGAGCCTGTTTATTTTTACGAATGTCAAGTCCCAGCTCATGAGGGGTTTTGAAAGCTCGTCTACATTATTGAGTTAATTTTACAGCCTAGATCAATCCTCGAACGGTAAATGACCATACTTTATATCGGCAAGGATAGAAATCTTGTATTTTGCATATTTTCTGTGTCTAACCTATGAGGAAGTGACACAATGGGCTATTCAATTAAGGTCATTATTTACTGCGCTCAATTTCTCATTCTCCCAGTCCGCCAATATTCGCTGTTCAACAGAGAATACATAAGCAGACTATTCGAGTACAGCAATATGAGCACCAAAGCCTAGTAGCCCAGCGCCGCGTAGGCGTAGGGACTTGAGAGACAGGGGCTCCAGCTATGGAGAGTGGTTTTGACGCGCGAGAATGTGTATTCCTTAACTACTAAGACTATCACGCATGCAGTATATGACTGCAAAGTTGATGCTGCCTGAGTATCAAGGCCTGAAACATCAGCTGATATGTCGGTCAGACAAACCTCCCACCACATAGCCATTGACAAAGCACTCGACTCGAGGCCTTATACGTGAAAATTCCAAGACATCCATTTGTATAAGCGCTAACTCTCCAGATGTCAAAATTTTCGCCATCGGGTTCGATACTCCTGAGCTTGCCAAGTACCCAACTTTCACAGACAATCTCCTGACCATGGCGCCTTGGGTGGCCATCCGGACGTGGGAAGTATCTTTCCTTACCAAACATTTGAGCAAGACGAGTAAAGTCTTGATGACTTGGATTAACGAAAGGGCCTTCTTGAAGATCCAACATCATAGCGTTCGAAATCAAACGTCCGTCTGCCGAGTTCTGTATATCTTGTGGTGAGATGTTCCCCATGGCAATGAATATCTCGCATGCCAGAAATGAATGGCATTCCCCTTCCACCCAAAGATCAATACACTCCTGATCCAGGCCTCTTGGGATAGGGATGAATCTTCTAGTCCTTCCGAATGTAGTGATTGGAATAACTATTTGGTCTTGCCGACATCAGAAATAAGATCAAGCTAAGAATAAGGTAAGAGTCATACCAAAACTGAGATTGATGGTCTGATAGGTCGCTATCGTGGACGCTTCGGACATGTCGCGATCACAAAGTATGTCCTTAGTCTTGTTTTCATCGGCATTTATTAGGTCTGCCATGGTAAGTGAGAAATTGTCGAAGGGAATTGTGTTGGAATAAAGGAATCTTAAGTAGCTTTGCAAGATTTGAAAGGTCTCCACTACCTTTCTCCAGAAAAGCGTTCCCATCGCCATTTCTCGCTAGCTCACTGATCCCTTGATGTTTCATAGTTTAGATCAGTATAGTAAGCCCCGCAAATGGGGCTTCTGAATGAGACAGCAACCAGGAAAAGCGATCCATCAATTTGTAAGTTACCGTTCCAGAAAATCTATTCGCTCTTTGAATAGTTTCCCCCTCTTCACCGAGGATGTTTATAGATAGACTACCGAGCCGGACAACAGCTTTGAAAAATCGAAGTGACGTAGTTCATAGATCCAGAAACTTTCGGGGCTTCGTAATTGTTCAAGCAAAATTGTGCCTCACACTCTTTGGTATCGAGCTGCACTAAGCTATTCAACAGCACAAGTGTCCTGATCTGTGTTCCTAGCACAGGCAAAATACTCATTCCATCATATTCAATCCACACACGCTGCTTCATCGCAATTGCTAGCCAGTCTAATGCGCCCTTCTGTATATAGGTATTCTGAATTGAAAATACGACCCCACATGCCCTTTTAAAGCCACCTGCGATCTGGATGTTTGTTAAAAATTACCGTGGAAATGTCGAACATAGTCATATACCCAAGCCGGGTTTGCTCCCACCTCGATATCGTATCTAGTCTTGAGTGCCTCTATTATAGAGTTTTGAGGGCTGAAAACATTTGTATTCGTTTCCTCCAAGGACAACACGAATGGAAAAGATTTGGCAAATTTCTTAATAATTGGGGGTATTATTTCTCACCAGATATACCCTGTTTGAAAATGGGCGAAGATCAAATGGGGCCATTTTTCTGGGTTTCTCCTGGCTTTATTCTCCTTGCTCGCTTCCTGGCAGATGAAAAAAATGATCAACAACAAATACACACTTGACTGATAATGGGCGAGCTGATTCGATACAATAAATTAGATGTGGCAATCTGTGGGTTCTATACTCTTCATGTAGCTTTCTTTGCTAGAACGACTATTCTCTGCACATTTTCCGCTGATTTCCAGTGAATGCTATAAGCGCCTCAGCATAGCCATTCATGTCTTCACATTTCTCCTGGTCCATCCATTTCTCTTCAAGTTGCATCGTATTCTCCTCTCTAAGTTCGACCCTGAATTTCAATTCATAAAGCGAACTGTCAGAGGACTTGATCTGCAATATTCTAGCTATTTGCCACTTCACAAGGCTATCCGACCTCCTAAGACTGCCTATATGAAGGTTCGACACATCATGGCTGTTGTTGTTTGGTAGACGAAAAGCATAAGGATATGTCATGGTCTCGTAGTCCCCTACTGAGGTCTGATTCTGTAGGACTGCAGGACTGTTTGGAGCGGATGGATTCACATCTTTGGGCTCCTAAAAGTGATCAGCTTTATACCTCCATAGTATTGTAAAGCCTACCTGTGGTGAGCCAAAACAACTATTGAAGAACGTAAAATTGCGGAAGTAATTCAAAAATTGAAACATAGCCGAGATTAGATCGAAGTTGAAGTATACAAGGAGGTAGATAGACTGCGCGGTGTGGGATTTATATACAAGTCTCCTAGGGAACTGCCTGGGATACCCAGTCTTTTGACAGCTGATCTTTTTAAAAGGACTTTCATAAAGGAATGTCTTTGAGTCCTCACAGCAATCCATGTAGCCAAAATTTCCAGATGGAACCTTTTCTTTCCCTGCCAGCCCTTTTCCACCTCAGATAGCCTCTCATAGCCATCTTCCGGCTTCTTCTCACATGCCAAAGAGTATGGGCACTTAAACCGATTTAACGTATCACGGTATTGGAGGCATTGAATGGTAGGTAGAAGATGTCCCGAATCAGCCAGAGAATGTAAAGCATTCCCAATATCCAAAATGAGGCCATGACTCTGTATGTCGATGAGCGCCAGGTCATGCGCCGAATCAAGCGTCGGTCATGGGGACCTTGGATCGGTTCTTGACGCGGGGTTGAAGAGTACGTTCTGAACATGGAGGTAGATTGATAATAAAGACGATGGAATATATTCTGAAACACGAAGCAGGAGCCGCAGCATCATTTAAATATAATTTTTTAAGGCAGGATAAACTTTGTAAGATTTGAACCCATGTATCTAGCACTCAGAAAAATAGATACATCTCCTCCACAGAAAATTCAGCCAACGGCAAGAGAAAAAGAGAACTTTGCACCTGCTCGGATAAAGTCTTCGATACAAGGTACATGCATCAATATTTGGCCGCTAGGAGGACATCGGATTTCGAGGGCAGTATAGTTATTAGCAAACACGTCTGAGTCATCACCAACGCTCTAAAAAATAAGGGGTAACAAGAGACGGTATCTAAGAAAGTGTCTTTTGCCTCACAATCATATCAAATTTACGCATGGCAACGTTTTATCTTCGTCTTTTCGGCTCGTGCAGAGCTCGGCTTTATGTCAAGTCCACCCGGGATCAGGAAATTGCTAGAAGAGGCTGCAGGTCGCAGTGTACACTCTAGGGGAAAGTTCAAACTACCCACTGAGGGGTTGTTGTTTTTTTTTTATTCGCAATGTTCCATGCGATAAAAAGGGGGTTGACTGAACGGACAAATAAAAAGCTTGGCGGATGTAAGAAAATGAACGAATTCGCGCTAGTAGTAACTCGTTGCTATAGAAGCCACAAAAGCATGTGTCACTCAAGAAAGAGATCGAGTGCCTGCTTCGCCGTGCAAATTTCTCCTTTCCAGCAGCCCAGTATTATGTGACCGTATTGAAGACCTGTAACATCCGGAAATTCCTGCCTCCGATAGCGCTCTTCTATCACAGAATCGATTTTGTATTGCCGCCGGATATGTTCTTTGATGGATTCAGGGCTCTCAGACTCGAGAACATTAAGTTCGCCATAGGGTGGCTTGCCGGCGACCAGTTCATAAAGGGTAGACCCGAGGGCAAATATATCAGAAGTCACGGTGTGAAGTCACGGTGTGAAGTCACGGTGTTTGGGAGATGGTAGTCACGTGGTAGACAGTGTGATGCTGTCAGAAACGGTGAAAGCCTAGTGTAACGCGTGCGCAGAATAGTGGAGAAATCTGTTTTGTTTTCATGTATCTTTCTACCCATTTTGTATGGAATGTTACCTAAAGTAAGCTAACCGTTCTTGTCTAGTCCTTTGGTATTCTGCCATACACTCCGCCTATTTCTCCTTTCTACCCGAAGTCACGTGCTACACTTCGGGCACGAAGAGCCACCCCACCTTCCTTAATGTCCCCCGCCCTCATAACGTCGTCGTAAGTATCAATTGATAGCAATAATACTATCCTTACCTTCTCGTCAAGATGAATATAGAGCCGATCCCGGAAGACTCGAAGAAGATCGTCGACACTATGCGGGATTACATCACGAGAGGGTTGACAAAACAGTCGAATAAGACAATAGGTGGCTGGCGCTATGAGGGAGACGAGTTCACTAGGATCGTGGAGTCGCTACATCAATCGATGCAGAAAGCACTCGAAGCAAAAAAATTCAATGTACGTTCATCCATGTCTCTTCTAAGCTCACTACACTAAATGACTTCCCCTCAGGTGGTCGGTTGTACTGTGCGGCATTTTTCCCGGGGCGCGAATATTCAGAACCCAAACTATCCTACGAAACGACTCCTGATAATTCCAATCAATGGGACTTCAACGCTCACGCCTGGAGGTCAAATCCCCCCCGAATCTTGCTGTTATATCGAAAATACGCCGATACTCTCTGGTGAAGGAATTGATGTTGTGTTCGTCGTGTTTGAGGCAGAAGGAGATGCGTCATGATATACGCAATGTCAGATTTCGCAATTATTGTATCAACATTTTGAATCATTGTTATCATACACTCTGTATCTGGGGATTGTTGGTAGATGTGAGGAACGTTGCGTCTCTATCATCTGGTCTGTCGAATTCAACAACCTGGACAACAGTAGCTGGTACTGCAGATGCAGTCTTCTCGGCGGATGAGTTGGGGAAATTGAAATGCGGCATATGAATATCTTCCAAGGGATTGAAGTCTTGGAAGAGCTCAATATCTTCCAGGGGGTTGAAGTCTTGGAAGAGCTCAACATCTTCCAAAGGGTTGAAATTCCCAAAGGGATCGAAGTTTTCAGGTTGAGGACTATTTCGATTTGGGAATGGCCGTGTAAGAGGTATATGATTCTCATCCAAGCCCCCCTCAGCGCATGTCTCACTATTAGCTTGATTTGTCCGGAAAGGCTCATCATTATCCGATTGAGGTGGTGAATATTCCTGTGATGCACAACTTGAGCGATTGTGACGAGCCCGCTTTGCAAAAGGCTCTTCACGCTGTGTTAGAAACACTCTTGAACGAAAATCTAGGGGGCATAAGTAAATATCAAAGGTTTTCGAGTCGGATAACCAACTATTGTATTCAGCCTGTAGCCTTGTAAACCACTCATTTGCGCTCCGTATAACATCCATCATTGAATAGTCATTCTCCCCACCCCTGTCGTCTGGTAGAGATAGCTTCGATTTATCTGATAACAGAGCATCCAGCACATCAGACATTCCTTTGTAGGACAGATTTTTGAAGTTGTTAATGCTCTGCCCTAAAATCGCAGAAACCACCTCAACCTGACTAGGGAGATCCTGTTCTTGAAGCCTATACATGAGGGCCTTTTCGAACACCAGGTGTTTGATCCCACTGTTTATAGCCTTATTTGCCAGGTCCGAAGATACACACAAATGAGGATGGCTTTTAATAAAGTCAGAAACCACACTTCTGCGACCCTTAGCCTTTATGACAGTCTCATTTGAGATTTCCATAGACCGAAGAGAGTCAACCAATTCGTCAACTTTCGTCTGCGAATTCTCGGCCATTTGCTCCGCAGTAAATTCCAGTGCAAGAGATCTTATGGCCAGAAGTCTGAGCAACTTATCTCTCTCGCTTGGTCTAGATTCCCCTTCAATGCTCCTGAAATCATTGAGCCTTGGATCCTCATCTGGCTTTGTCTTAATGGACAAGTTGAGGTCTTTCTTGCTTGTTTCCCAAAGCCAGGGTATTGTCCGCTTGATAGCACTACTGAGTCCGGATACCGCATCTTTTTGGGGTTTATTATCTTTCCCAACTGGTGTTGTTTGGGTCGAAATAATATCATTTGACCGAAAAGGAACGGCTTCCCCTGTCGGATGAGAGTCGGTTTGCTCTGGTTCCCAAGTAGAGTTGCCACGACGTGATTCAATCGCACTTTGGCTCATAGGTTGTGATAAAATCTCGGCGTGCGGTCCGCTCGGAATCAGCGGGATTGAGGAGCTCGCAAGAGTGGACGTTGCATCTTCAATGGTGTTTTCGTAAGGGATATTAGAAAGAAGATTCACTTGCAGTCGTTCACCGATGTTTCGTAGAGTCAATATTGTCTCCCCGGCGTGCGCTCTTAGATTTTCATCCGATGCCGCTTGTAGAACATTCAAGGCCGATAGTATATCCATAGTTGTGTTCAACTCTGGCAGGTCATCAGTACTTGGTTTCTGGGATCAGGGCTCATAAATGAGCCCCACATAACGACCTGCCAGGTCGTTATGTGGGGCAAGAGGGCAAGTCCATCTTGAACTTGCCAAGATACGTAACTTGGGGTCCATGTAGGTTGCAGCCAATGAATACATGACCAGAAGATGATGCGCCTGTATGATTGGTGGCCCTGTCTTTTACTCTTGTTAGACTGAGGGGTAGCGAGGGATCATCGTGGTCCATCGTGGTCTGGACATGAGCCGCTGGGATGCAATAAGGAGTTTGAGTGAAATGTGGATCGCTTTTTCAAGATCGGCCGTGCCTAATCCCTAAACTCACCAGTTTGAGCCTTTCAAAAGATTCTCATGTATAATTTCGATTGGCTCTAGATATTTCTGGCACAGGCGCCACACAAGGTATATGGGTAGTACCTGGTGGAGCTTTGACATCAATGACTGATTACTCCAAGTCCGTACGGAGTACAATGTCCTAAATTACTTGACGTGGTACAGCGGGATTGCGTTCCATAGCTATTCGTGACGCATTCAGTACATCTCACACAGGACATGTGATTTCTGTATGCATATTGGTTATGAGAGTCTGTAGCGTTTTACATTTGATAAAAGGCAGCGATGCCTCCCGTCGGTCTTTGAAGGAAATTTATCAAAGTCCAGAACAATTCAAATCTTGTCACATTACCAGAACACCCTTCAAACAGAGTCATCTACAATGTGTCAAATGACAGTTACAACTACTGTGTATATCTGTGGCCATACGGAAGTTAGAAAGGTGCCGCGACCCTGTTCTGAGAATCATCCTGAGCCCTGGCCGGAAGTGAACTTGGGAAGCTCCCATAACCGTCGAGACAAATGCTCGTCCTGTCGAGGAGGTTCTAATGGCGCCTAGGTTGAAGTAAGTGTACCCGTTCCAGCTCTCTGGACTTGTCGTTGATTTATATAGCACCTGTCATCATGATCATGTTTAGAAGGCAAGGAAATGAAGAGGGATATTCGGTCATTCGCATATTAAGGGCCTTGTTATGCTATCAACTCTCCAACTTTTACATTCGCTTAGCTACAAGTGTGCCTAATAACCAATGAAATTATGCAAATCAGCATCTTTATCCAAATCATAGCAGTCGGCTAGGTCCTGTAACTGATCTGCCGAAAGTATACCATCGATAATACAACCTAGAATTCACATTAGCTAACAAGAATTTAGATATTATACAACAGATAATCCTTACCAAACTTGTTCACACGGCATTCTCTCCATCTTCTAACCTGATCTCTGAGCAGTTTCATTGATCCCAAAGACTGTTCGGTATCATAGGCAGGTAGAGCACCACGGATATCAATAGATTTGAGCGCTTCTAGCATTTCCGAAGTGTGGTTATACTGTCCAAGCCAAGCCTTTCTAACAATGGTGTCAAGACTTTGATGATTGGTATTTATTTGCGGCATGACCAATACTCCTTCATTGTCAACAGAAAGCTCAGGCTTTGCTCCATGCTCAATTTGAAACACAAGAGATCCCAATGCAAACATATCTGTTGCCTCAGATAAAGTTGATGAGGGACCATTGACTGGAAGTGGAAGATCCAGGGAAATGAGATTTGGTTGACCAAAAGGGCTAGCTGCGCTAAAATCGGAAAGAATTACACCATCATTTTCATCAAAGAGGATATTGTCAATTCGCACATCTGCATGGGCTATGCCAAGGCTGTGGATATGACAAAGTGCGTCGGTAAGATCACGGTACCAGCGAACCCGATCAGATTGAGAAGGGCTTTTATCATTAGATAATGAGCGATATCTGCGAAGATAAATCCCTTCAAACTGATCGATATCGATTGCTTGTATGATGTGAGAGTGTGGGCATCTTTGAAGCACTCGTAGTACAGCTCGTTCGTTTTTCAACAGATTTGAGTGAAAAACGGCGTCGGAAGCATAGTGCCATCGATCGCTGTCAGAGGCACTACTCCCAGGTCGCTCAAATACCCAAGAAGTTTTAAGAACTATGTCGTCATTAACTTTGTAGACTTGAGCAGAGGCCCCAAATCCAATTACTTCCAAGTCATGTTGAGGATGCAGGCGTAAAGTGTAGGTATGGCAGTTCGATTCTGCGCCATCATTGAACAAGTCATTGGCCTCAAGGTCGTCAGGTTTATCGAATTCGGAGGGTCGGATAAACGGTGGAAATATACCAGACAAGAGGCCAAATGCGCGATAGCCGAGGCAACCGAAGTATTGAAATGCAATCAGTGTTGCCGAGTAAAATCGTAAGAGGTATGAAAGCATTGTGGAAGTAACACGAGTTATAGAGCCAGTATTTGGGAATTGGATGGTTTATTTGTACAAATTCTCTCGTGCGGTCTTTCATTAGGGGTTCGAAGCAAGGGAAGATCACGTGCCGTGTATGACCTTCCTTGGCCACCGCCATGTTCCATGGGATACCAGTTGGAGTCATGTGATACAGTTCAATCGGGAATGCCAAGGACTGGGTAGTCAGCGAAAAGTCGTCAGATGATTCTAGCTTGCCAGCCTGGCTCGTCTTCGCCCCAAGGCTCCTTTTCTAACAAGCACATGGCCCAAACAACACTTGGCGTTGCCTGCTCCTAATTATGTCGTCCAATCAGCTTCCGTATGCAAGCACCCAATCTCCAATCTGAAGGTATTATTGGTCCAAACCCTAGTTACGCGTAGCCTGGATCCGACCTTGTCCCTTTCTGCTTTTTCGTACTTTTGTTATTTTACAACGGAAAATCCAGTACAGTATAAGTTTGCGCTCATGTGCATTTAGAAATTCAAGGAAGCGAAGAAACTACTTAGAATATCCATCCGTTGATGACAAAAGCTTCGCTGCGTTTGGTCACTGGCAATAGACGGGAGGTACTCAGCACCTCACAGTGTAATATATTTTAAATAAAGAAGTTTTAGACACCATTTTAGATACCTTTCGCCCCCAACCTTTTCTTGAAGTTTATGAAGGGAGCTTGCATAAAAGGGTTTAGGCGGGAGTCCGGTGTTTGATATTCCAAAAGTGACCAATTTAACGGATGCATTCAACCGTCGGGACATAAATGCCGGAAAGGCAAGCCGTTCTTTCCCGGCTTTAATTATCAGCACCTGTAACCTAGTGTGGTCAAAGCGAAACCCTCAAAAATGGCGATGCTTCAGATTATGCTAGATCTCTCGCGCGTGGGGAACTAAGAGGAGGCAATGACGACTTTGGCTGTCAAAAATGTCTCCAAACTTCACTATCCATCTCGATGGTACTTACTCTTCCCTGCCACCCTTGGTCAGTCTTAACTGTGTTATCCGAGACATACTTCCCTGGCTCCGCACTTCTCTTCGACGTTTGTCAACTGCGATATTTCGCAAACAGGTCTTAGACAGTTGTCTCATTGTGCAATATGCTGCGCACCAAGGATAAAACCATTCAGCGCAGCTGGGAAATATAAATAGACTGACTGTCCGACTGATTCTAGTAGGTGATCAGCGAGTTATTTGCTCTGACCTGACCCCTCCACTCACAAAGCAGTACCACGTATCAGATTTGATAATATTTCCTAAACACAGTTTTAGCCGCCATGAATTCAGTGCCTATCACATTAGCTATGGCTGTGGGACCCTCGGTTCAGGAGCACCGAAATGCCTCACTACGAGCAGTCCACTATTGGTCAATGCACCCTCGCTATATTTTTCCGGCTCAACAGAGATCACACCCTGATATAGGTCGGGAACATGTACGTTGTCACTAAGTTATGCATAACTCATTTCATTAACGCGTACAGGAATAGGTTATACACAGGCCGGGTGGAAACATCAATACCATTCATCACCATGGACCCCAGAATCTCTGCTGCTCATCCATAAGAGGATACCGTACTGGTTATCGCCCACGCCATTCGAGAATGCTCCTTTGCCGAAGCCACACACACCAATTTTACTGGCCTGGTGCTCAGGTTGGAGAAAGCCAATGGGGTTTTCCTGCTGCTGGCAACCGCGAAGGTTCTAGTGGAGTCAGATGTAACCGTACCCACGCATATGCATGGCTCGATCAAAGCCGGTATCATGGATATCAACAAATTTCCTTTCGTCCTCCGCGGTGCCGTTCATTCTCATACTCTCACCAACCACCCCCCACCAATCAAAGTAGCGTGGCTCAGCGACCTGGGCGGGTTTTGCGCCAGCCCGCAGGATTCTCACACTGTTTCTCTCTTCTTGACGACTGAAAAGCTCTTTCAATCAATCTGTTCCAAATCACACTGTGCTCTGTGTTCAGCGTTTTCTTGTTCCCGCTGGGCTCGTTTCGCTCTCTCGATTGTTCTCTGTTCAGCCTCCTCTCGTTCCCGCTGGGCTCGTTTCGCTCTCTCGATTGTTCTCTGTTCAGCCTCCTCTCGTTCCCGCTGGGGCCGTATCGCTCTCTCAGTTTTCCTCTGTTCGGCCTCCACTCGTTCCTGCTGGGCCCGTTTCGCTCTCTCGATTTTTCTCTGTTCAGCCTCATCGTTCTGCTGGGTTAGTTTAGCGAGACTAGCCGTTTTCAATGCCTGCGAAATCTCAAGATCCTCCGCCATTTTTGTGATATTCTGTAATCTCTTTTCGAGTGCTACATTCTGCAGCTCAATCATGCGTCGAACATTCACCATGCCTACTTGTCTCGGGGTGATAAAGGCATCATGAGAAGGCTCATGAAGTGGCGGCTGTAACTGTATCTGCGGGATGTTATGCTCTTTGATATCCCAGAATGTATCGAGAAATCGGTCCAACTTCATACATGTCTGGTCAATGAAAGTGTTCACCTTTATTAATTTCAAATGCGAACATACCAAGCCGCCATGCGCATTTTCAAACTCTGTTCCACCCAAACGTCTTGATATCAACAATACATTCTGAACCATTTCCGCGTATTTGGCGATAGTGATCGCGCTCGCGGGGACTCGGTGCACAGCACAATGTCGGATTTGACGGATTCCATGCATATTTGCGCAAAAAGCCTCCCGCTCTGTTTCTGATATACCACCGACTTGGAAAGTTCGCTTGTGATGGAAACAAAAGTATTCAGTAATCTTTTCCGAAAGTCGACTCAATTCAGCAGTCTCCGGGCAAGACCAATGGCATTCATCGACCAAGGATGGAGCTGCTATTCGGCATAACTGATATAAAAAAAACTCGAGTTGGGTCTGCCATCGACAAAGCAGACTATATCTAGCTTGGAAACTGCTCTCGATCAGCTTACATTCTTAGGAGCAGATTATCAATTGTGGTTGACAGTTTACCAATCATCTTGTTCGAATTTATTGTCCAAGCATGGAGATTTGTGGTTAGTCGAGGCCATTTCAAAATTACGTAGTCACTTCAATATTCCTGAGTAGAGTATTTTTAAGGAGATTCATAAGGTCTTACTCTGAAGTGATGCAAGTGATATATGAGATGGTGAAAAATGAATACAGGGATAGCTGAACGCCACTCAACCCAGCATGACGTGAAGACTCTCAAGTTTAAGTTTTGGAGTATATAGAACCATGAAAAAATCAATACCATGGTTATTGTGAAGAATTACCGTAAATAATTAAAATAATCAGGATTTTTCTTGCTAACTAAACGATGCGATTGTCTACCGTGAGCGATTATGCAATTCTTTGCGTTTTCGAGTCATTTCACCGCCACAGCGGAGATGTGACACTTACACCGTTGTCATAGCTATTCAATCACATCTCGAATTCCGTGGTATTATACCTGGACTAATTACAATTTGGTCACTGGCAATAGACGGTAGCTTAATCCATAAGGAACCGGCCATTAACAGAATTAGACGGTGGGAAGCCAAGAAGAGGCTTAGCATTTCATCTCCCACATCTTGAGTGAGGTATTCAAGTGCTGGCTTTATCACCCTAGGTAGTAGATCGCGCAAGAATTTCTTCTGCGGCATTGCGGCAGTAGGTAAATGAGAAGCGTTATACGAAACTTCACAGTTATCTCTCATAGCATACTATAGCGAGGTTTTCGCAAGTCCAGCCTCGATCTGCAAATCTTCTAAGATCAGTCCTACAGATACGCGCCAAATATGGAGAGACGTGAGGGCTTTTTATCATGTAGTATTCATGAGTACAGTAGAGATACATCACAACAGTGGGCTGATCCTGGCACTGCAGAGAAGTGAGTGGAAGGATAACGCAGTAGAAATGAAAAAGAAGGAACGACAACACTAGTGATCGTCCGCTGCTGACAGAAGCTTCACTGCATCTTTTGAGAAGAGATAGGCGATACCAGACCAGAGAGTGGTGATAGCAACAATATTTCTGGACATTCCATCAGCACTAGATTCGAGCAAGGCAACATGACAGGCGACCTTTGCGTAACAAAAAAGAACGGCAGGTTTAGCCGAGTGGCCACGTCATCCGTTCAGGGGTGTTCAGGGCGTTCAGGTGCGGGGCTGAAGGGACTGAAGAGTAAAGCGGCAAGGGCACTTGCCCGACGAACCAAAAAGAAATGGGTGAACACGGACATACAACAGCAGGGATTCGCATGTGGTCACCCACCATACTACTAACCTGCCGGCGTGTGGCTTAAGTACGGCTGAGCGGACGGGAAGCCCTGTTCTCCACACCCTATGGTCGTATGTACTACACAACTCCAGTTTTGGGAATACATAGTTCCTATTTGCCCATCATTAACTCAGGCGTTTTTGATCTATCTGCCTCTGATACATTAAAGGAATAATACTTAAGCTAGTGCTAGTGGACTTAAGAGACTCCAGTTTCACGGCTATCAAGAGCAGGTGTTTGCTTACTACTAGTAGTAGTAATTATTTTTGGTTAGAGTGATGGTCCTGCTATACTCTCATTAGGTGGTCCAGATATATATCTATTAGTAGGACATCACAAAGAGTCAACGCGGAGTCTGAGTCCAACTCCATGGCCTCCAAGGTTTATAATTTACACCTTTTGTATTTCTCATTTTTTTTTTAATAAATAAAATACAATTTTCATTCTTATTCTATACCTTGGGTTCGAGTGCCCAGGTACGATTTGCAAGTCAACTCTATACAAGGTATACATCTTGCACGAGTAGATTCCGGACATTGGCCGAGGCAGCCCGACCTGGCAGAATATCGGAATATCGGCAAGCCGGGCGAGTTCCGAGTGCTGTCGAGTCTTTCTTAGCTTACGGAGTACATAGCCCGGTAGCCCAGCAAAAAGTGAATTGGTGTGAGTAATGTAAATAAAGAAGGTGGAGGAGTTTGATCAGGCTATATTCTAACCAATCAGCAGAGAGCCACTGATAGAAATTTTCTCCAGTGGACTCGGCAGTATGCCAGGAAAGCTCTGTGATTGGCGGAAGATGGCTGACAAAGTGCAAAAGTGACAAACAATTGCCGGTCTCGCTTACACCGGACTCACCGCCCAGAACCGTCTGAGTATAAGAGGCCGCTGCCCTCCGGGCCTTCTTCTGTTTCTTAAGCGACTCTACGTTAGTGATCCCCCCCTATATTGTTCACAATGTGAATATCTTTACTAACAACCTCAACAGTTCAAAGAATCACTTTAGAGTAGACGTCCTCTTCTAAGCTCTTTATAAGAGCCACAGAATCTCCACCCTTGCTGATGACTGCATGTCCTCGATGCCCTAAAGTGAAACCTTTTTACTTCCGCCTCGACTGCTACGCGTTCCTCACGGTTCTGTGTTAAAGTCCAGGGAGTGGTGATGATCTTGACCTGGTCTCGGTGTCTGACTTCGGTCGGCTGGTCCTGGTGGGTGTCGAGGAGGTCTGAAAGGTTTTGATCGATTTCTCTTTGATGTGGGAGATTTCTTTCGGAGCTGTGAGAGATGCTTCTTCCAACATGGCAATTTCGACAACAATACCCAGTACATAGAATGAATCAATCTTTTTTATCAAAAACTTGAACCTTTTCCTTTGAACTCTCGTCCCAATTGTAGCCATGTTCATTGTAGTCAAATGAAGTCTGTCAGGAACCTTGGAAAATTTGCGGTTGCGGCTCCGCCTGCAACACGTGACCCTTCAGGTACAGCATTTTGATATTTTGATATTGGAGTGCTGGCATCCGGGTATCATTTCATTTCATGTCATGAATCATCTACCTCATCTACTCTTACTCGCTTGGCATCACGCTCTTCTCTGTTAATTTCTCTCCTTTCGCTTCGCGCTTGCCCTCCCCCTTGCCATCCTTGCCATCGCCCTTGGTTTTGTTGCGATTGCCTCGTCCACCGCGCGATCCGCGCGACGAGCCTGTATTCCCACCCGCACCACCTCCAGCACCGTCCTTTACAGGGACATCCTTTACAGGGACATCTTTTCCACCACCGGCATCCTTCTTATTGGCACTCTCTCCTCGTCCCTTTCGTGTCTTCTCTCCCCCGGGATTCGCCTTGCGCTCGAGCACGACCACCTGGCTCTGTCCCACCGTCACTGGGCTAGCAGCCATCGCCTTCTGTAGTCCCTCCGGCTCCGCAAAATCCACATACCCGAATCCCTTCTTCTTATCAATTTCCACCCTCGCCACCGATCCAAAGACCCCGAATGCCTCTTCCAAGAGTGGCTCCGTCACACCCTGCGACGGATTGGCATGTTTGAGGAAGGCCTGTTTCGCGGTCGGTGCGGGGTTGGCAGCGGGTTTTCCTTTGGTGCCCTTGGCTTGTTTCGCGGGCGCATTGTTGGTGCTGGTATTGGCATTTGCGGTAGAGGGAGGGGGTTGGGCTTCCGAGGGTCGGGACGAAGCTTCGGCATCCTTTGCGGCGTCCTTGGCCTTGGCTGCATTTTTCCCTGACTTGTTCGTTTCCTTCTTGCTTCCCTCTGCAGCAGGTCCAGACCCAGGCACGGATGAATCGCGCGAGCTCTCATTCTTCGGCGTGCCAGCCTCGGTTGATCCACCTTTTCCGCGCCGTCGGCCCCCAGTTCCAGAAGCAGACGAGAGACCAAGATCCCGCTGCAAGATCTTAGCTGCTGCGGCGACATTGCCTCGTTCTCGCTTTCGTTCGGGCCCTGTGGCATTTGTAGATTCCTTTGGTGTGCTTGCGGCACTTGCTTTTCCGGATTTCGTCGTAGTTGTAGCCTGCTTCGCTGCTTTGCTGGATTCCTTGCCTGCCTTGTCGCCCTTGCCCTTTTTCTCGGATGTTGTAGTTGTAGCGACTTCCTTGTCGGGTCGTTGGAGGAGCTTCTTTGCTTGAATCTTTTCTTGCTTGGACTCTTTCTCTCCGCGACCGTGCTTGGACTTTGAACTAGCGCTTTCCTTGGCCTTGCTGGCCTTTTTGTCCTTGATATATTGAACCAGAGGGGTTGTCAGAATTGCTGCTTTCTTCTCCTCGCTCTCGGTTGAATCCACGGGGGCGGGTTTGGCGATCGGCTGGGTGAGGCTTTCGAGGAAGGCGATGAAATCTGGATCTTGGTCGATCGTACCCTGGCGGGCGTCCTTACGGATTCTGTGGCTGGGAGTTTTTGCGTACGGCGCAAACTCGAGGGATGGCGGGCCCAGGAGTACTGGATCGTTGGATGTGTGGCGGGCATCCTGAAATGAGGCCTGTCGCACGCGATCCGAGAGTGGGGTGACATGTTCGTTCGAGGTGAGATGGATGTATGCTCTGGAGGGACGGGATGGTTTGGCAGGGCTGTAGGAAAGAGGTGCTTTGGTTAGTTCTTGTTGTATATTCATCGTGATAGTCATGTTCATAGTGACTAACTCCTTCGAAACCTTGCCGGGCTTATATTGAAGCCAATCGACCTTGCCGGCACCTGTCTTCCATTCGTCGCCTAGAGCGGTTTCAAGCTCGACCTGAGTCAGCCCTGGTGGCAGGCGACGAATGAGTAGCTTGAGCCGCGGGGCAGGAGGTTTGGGAGTCTTCTTCGTGGATCCGGATTTCTGAGTGGCCGTTGCTGGGATCTGCAGCACGCCGGCTGTGGCCTTGCCGGGCTGTGTCATGGCTGTGTTGAAAAGTACAAGTGTTGGTATGTGATCAGAGAAGAGAGAAGAGAGCTCTGATGGTTGTGCATCGCCGTGACTTGCGGTCCTTTCTGCATGTCCCGAGGCGGTGAGTCACAGTCAGCCATGGGAAGTATGAAGTTATCAAACCGCAGTCCTAGGGTAATAATCCTAGGGTAATCCTGTAAAATGCCAAAAAAGAAAATCTAAAATAGTAGTATCAGACAGATAAACTGCTAGTAATTAACTGTAAAAATATTCATATTGACAACTTGGTTGGCATTAATTGCAAGATCATTTAGTCCATGCACTCCTCAACATCTGTCCACCTCCACTTGGGTAGTAGTCTTTTGCTTCAGATAATGTTTAAGTAGTACTAGTAGAATGTACTAATAGTACTAGGCTAAAGTTACCCATTCATGCAAGGTATGTCAGGCTGGAAAACAACACAACTTTTTCTGATTGAGTATAGTACTATGTAAAATCGATTCTTTGTCATGCATTGTAGCCATAACCTGTTGCCTTTTTTTTGCCCAAAAACACCAATGGATAAAGAGTATCATATCCACTCCAAAACTATAAAATCCGATTTATACCGAATTCTGGAAAGCGTAGACGACATAAATGCTGGAGCCTCATCAGCCTCATCAGCCTCGTATTCTGCCTGAGTCATTGGGATTGAAAGTTGTTTATCAATCCTCCCCACCCACTTCATCAACAACACAAACATAAACACAAACACAAACTATCCCCCATCAACAATGGCACCTCCATACACGGTTGCCGCCCATCTGGAATATCTCAATGTACCCCTGGCTGAGTTTAGCGCCAGTCGACCCGAATTCGAAAGTTTCGGTGTCGGCGGGTACATCTTCGCTGAGCCCCCATCTACCAATGCCAACGCCAATTCCAATTCCAGTCCGCGCATTCTGCTGATCCAGCGCGCCTTGACCGACACAATGGGCGGCTGTTGGGAAGGCCCCGGTGGTGCCAGCGAGCCCGATATCGACCAGACTCTGCTAGACGGCGTGGTGCGCGAGGTCTTGGAAGAAACAGGACTCAATGTGTCCCGCATTGTGGATCTCGTGGCCGTCGACAGCTGGCAACATTTACGCCGAAACGGTGATATGCTGCGTATCGCCAAATACTCCTTCATCGTCGAGGTCTACGAGGCCAAAGGACCCTATGAAAAAATCCCCGTTCGCCTGGAGCCGACCGAGCACCAGGCTTTTGACTGGGCGTTGGAAGAGGAGGTGCGAGAAGTCATGCAGTCCAATACAGGCAAATTCCAAATGCCCTTGGCTGCAAATTGGAATCATGGACCAAATCTTGTACGGGCATTTGCTTGGTTTCGAAAGCAGCAAGCCGGGTCTACGAAGGAATCTCTATAATGTGTATACTAAAGGGATACAATGGGCAATTCAACAACGTTAATGGTAGGCTCAGTGCTGAGCTGAAACAATTTCATATGATTGTAAACGCTTTCAACCAATCAATATACTAGTATATATAAGTTAATCCTCGGCGGGGTGGTCCCCTCTGGCTTGCATTTCCAATGCAACTTGATCAACCTGCCGCCACACGCGCAGCAGGTTGCCTCCGGCAACTTTACCTGCGTCCTCATCACTCACGCCCCGCCGCAGCAGCTCGGCAATCAGGTCCGGGAACTTGGATACATCCTCCAGCCCTTGCGGCGTAGTCGGAATACCATCAAAGTCACTTCCCAGTCCGACGTAGTCAAATCCAGCGACGGTTCCAATGTGCACGATGTGATCTGCCACCCGCTCCAGGGTCGCATGCTCCAGATCCGTATCGGGAAGGCCATTGTCGTTGTCGGAAGCGGTGCAAGAGATAAAATCTGGAGCAAAATTAACCATGACGATTGACTTGGTCTTCTCAACAAGCGCCAGCACATCGTCAGGTACATTACGCGGATGCGGGCACAGAGCATGTGCTGAGCTGTGGCTAAAGATTACTGGAGCTCGACTGCCAGGCCATTCAGACTTGCCAGCGCCCAGTACATCGCGCATAGTCTGCACGCTGACATGAGCCAGATCAATGATCATTCCTAGACGGTTCATTTCGTAGATGAGGTCTTGACCAGCAGGGCTCACACCATGCCAAATCGGGTCCGCCTTCTTGATACCACCGCCCGGCAGCTCGACGAGGGCCGCATCGGCGTACTTGTTGTGACAGTTGTGGGTTAGTGTCGCGTAGGATACGCCCATATCGTAGAACATCCGGAGGTGGGCGAGCGAATTGCCAATGGATTGCAGACCCTCAATACCTAGCGGCGAGATGATCTTGCCTTCCTGGAATGCCTGCAAAGCGGTGGTGCCGTTGGGGGGCCTCGAGAAGATCTCGGGATAGGCCTTTTGCACGCGCGCCATGAGATCAACCTGTTCGACAGTTTTCCGGACACCTGCATGGAATTGGTCAGCATGGGGTTGTTTCTGCTCGTGCACTGGGAGATTCCTGACTCGGTGCATAATTCTCATCGGAAAAGTCCGTGCCATCTGCGGGGCAAGGAACAAAGACACTCCAGAAAGTGCCACCAACATAGCCACGCCTTAGACGAGGCAGATCGACATGACCGGAAAGATTCCCATGGATAAAGGACTCGGTGAAGTTGGAGCCATAGATGTGGTTGTGATACCGCTCGCGGATCAGGATGGGGAAGTCATCATGGCCATCTAGAATGGGGATTAGTCAAGAAAAAGGTTGTCGAGGAAGTGAAACTCACCGATCAACGGGGTGTTTGTTAAGATGTTGTGCACGCGATCCTGCAGGGTGGCCGGCGTGCGGAGCATCCGGTGCGAACAGCGGGGCCCAAGAAACCATCCTGCTCCGACCAGAGCGAGAAGAAACAACAGCCAATTGCGACTAGAAGATTTGTGTTGAAGTACAGCCCGAGGACCAGACTCCGAGGAGTGGGCGGGGGTTGTCTTCGCTTGCACTTCGTCTTTCTCGTCGATTGGCATGGCGTGAGGGTTGAAGGGGAGGGGAGAAATGCGGAGGGACTCCAAGACTGGCGGGTCCACTTAGGTGAGGGATGGTCGGAGATAAATAAATAGTGCCAACGTGAGGATGAAGGGGAGGGGAAGTGATAGCCACTAGTAGTCCATGTATATATGCATGGAACCCCAACCGAATACTCTCCGAAGATGAGGAGTAGAAAGAGTCAAAAGAGTCCGAGTCAACGTTGGATACCACCACAGGTCACGTGAGGGTGTACTAGGATCAGAAGAGTACAGCAGTATAGCAGTATAACATGGACAGCTTGGATGCAGAAGAATAGTACAGTTGACCTTTAGAGCTAATACTCTTGGAGATGTTCTGGTAATATCTGAACCGATGGCCAGTGGCCTCATATGATGCGATAGTAGTAGTATCAGTATACAATTGTATGCCTATTGTCTTGAATGAAGACCACAAAAATGATTATAAACATTGACTAGAGTCTCTTTTAATAGTATATAAACTTGAAGGTATAATGTGTGCACTAGTACAAGTTCTGGATAAAGTGCCAATAAGAGTCTGTCTATAGTTGGTAGATCTGTTACTATAGTCACTACTAGTACTAGTACTAGTAGAAGAGTACTAGTATACTGCCCTACTATTTAGATACTCTTCTGGCTAATAGATTATATGATTTATACTATACTAACTATATACCAACTATATACCAACTATATACCAACTATATACTATACTCGCCGTATGTAATCACGAGATGCTCATTGCTCCGCTCCGCACTCCGCCCACTCCGCCCCGCTCGACCTTTTCTCCCGCACTCTTTTTCATCTCAACTCTCTGCTTCGAGGGCCCTTTTTTTCAGTCTCAACACTCTCGGTTTGTTCAACTTTCTTTGAACACATACCCAGGTCTCCATAATGACTGGCGCGCCAGCCATGACTGACAGTGAGTTATACACACTCCCTCTTCTACTTGCCACCGCCCGCGCTAACATTTTTCTTTCCAGGCCTTTTGGCTGTCTGGCATGCCTATCGTCTGCCCATCCTCGTCGCCGTGTCCATCTTCTTCGTCACTCTCCGTGTCTACACTCAATCCCAGTCGCGATCCAAGACCGCTGCCTCATCCTCAGTCCCCGTCTCGCCCCGTGGCCAATCGCCTGAGAAATCTCAGAAACTCGATGCCCCCGCAGAAAAACCGATCGCCCCTCCGACCCCAACCACAAAGGAAATTGTCAAGTCTGCGCCCAAGTCTGTGAAGCCAGCATCGGGACCGAAGCGCGTGCAAGGGAAGAAGAAGCCAGCAAAGACCATCGGCGGCCGCCGTCCATCCAACGAAGATAATGACAATGGCCCTCCGGTGTCTTTCATCCAGCCTATGGTCTTCTTCGCCTCGTTGACCACCACCACCGAGCGATATGCCAATGTTCTTCTGGAAGATCTGCGCGTTGCTGCTGAAAAGCATGCCGGCTCGGAGAACCGCGAACGAGGCATTCTTCCCCCGCAACTCCATGACATCTCGTACATCGACTTTGACGATTTCTTCACCACGGTCCCGCAATCGTCCTCCCCCGATACCCGCTACGTTTACTGTATCCTGATCCCCACCTATAACATCGACACCGTACTCAGCACCTTCTTGGGTCACTTGGATGAAACCCACAATGACTTCCGAATCGACACGGCGCCCCTGGCTAACTTGGCGGGTTACTCGGTCTTCGGTTTTGGTGACAAGGAAGAATGGCCAACCGAAGACCAGGGATTCTGCTCGCAGGCCAAGGAGGTCGATCGCTGGATGGCCAAGCTGACTGGTCGCAAGCGTGTGTACCCATTGGGTATGGGTGATGTCAAGAGCGATGCTGAAAATGCCCTGAAGGACTGGACTGAAGGTCTGCTGGATATCTTTGGAGACATTCTGGAGTACGGAGGACTTGGCGAGGGTGTTCGTGGCAGCGGTGATGCGATGGAGAGTGACGAGGAGGATGTGGAGGACGAGGACGAGTCGCAAGATGGAAAGAAGAAGTCCTCAACCATGGTCGATCTTGAAGATATCAAGATGAATGGTGAATCCGCCGCGCCACTCCCTGTTGAATTTACCACCGTTGGAAAAGCCGTCACCGTCACAGAAACCGCCAAAGAGATGGTCCCCAAGACCTCTCCGACCTACACCGCTCTGACCAAGCAAGGATACTCTATTGTTGGCTCGCACTCCGGTGTGAAGATCTGTCGCTGGACCAAGTCTGCTCTGCGTGGCCGCGGTTCATGCTACAAATACTCGTTCTACGGTATCAAGTCTCACCTGTGCATGGAAGCCACACCTTCGCTCTCTTGCAGTAACAAGTGCATTTTCTGCTGGCGTCACGGCACAAACCCTGTGGGAACCACATGGCGCTGGAAGGTGGACGAGCCCGAGCTGATCTTCAATGGTGTGAAGGAGGGCCATTATAAGAAGATTAAGATGCTGCGCGGTGTTCCTGGTGTTCGTGCGGAGCGCTTTGCCGAGGCGATGCGCATCCGACACTGCGCCCTGAGTCTTGTCGGAGAACCCATCTTCTATCCTCACATCAACCGCTTCCTTGAAATGCTGCACAATGAGCGCATCTCCAGTTTCCTTGTCTGCAATGCCCAGCACCCCGACCAACTGGAGGCACTGTACCGTGTCACCCAGCTTTACGTCTCGATCGACGCCAGCAACCGCGAGAGTCTTCGCAAGATCGATCGCCCCCTGCACCGCGACTTTTGGGAGCGATTCCAACGCTGCATGGATATTCTTCGCGAAAAGCGAAGCTACCAGCGCACTGTTTTCCGACTTACTCTGGTCAATGGATTCAACGTTGATGACGAAGTGCAGGGATACGCGAACCTGGTTGAGAAAGCTCTGCCGGGCCTGGTCGAGATCAAGGGTGTCACATTCTGCGGAACCAGCACCAGCGCCGGAGCCGGTCTGACAATGAAGAACGTGCCTTTCTACGAAGAGGTCGCCGCCTTCTGCGTTGCTCTCAATGCGGAGCTAGAGCGCCGAGGTCTGCACTACGGTATTGCTGCGGAGCATGCCCACAGTTGCTGTATCCTGATCGCATCGGACAGATTCAAGGTAAACGGCAAGTGGCACACCCGCATTGACTACCAGCGCTTCTTCGAGCTGCTGGAGCGAGAGAAGGCCGACGGCACCCCTTTCGCCCCAGAGGACTACATGATGGAGACCGAGGAGTGGGCATATTTCGGCAAAGGTGGATTTAACCCTGATGATGAACGGTGGTTCCGCAAGAACGCTAAGCCTAGACCAACCCATCTTATCCCCGCCGAAGCCCAAGCTCAAGTCGATGCCCACGTCCAGGCCCAGGACTCATGAAGTGACAAGTTGTCACACCTCTCATATCCCGAACTTTCGGACGGCACTCCGAGTGGTGAATGAATGGCTAGAGATCCCTTCGAATGCTCAACATATTGAACACCCACTCCCCCTGTCCCCAGGGCGATTCTATCAATTTCAAGTGTCGTCTCCCACCTGCCATGATTTACGAATCTTTATAGCAGCATATGCTGCAATGTTATATACTGGACGCAGACTGCACCATACATTGGCAGGCCCCGGTATCAAAAAATGGTTCATTTAAGTCTGCCTTATAGTACATACTTCAATGAACTAGTCCAATCCAGTTTCTGTCACTCAAAGCTACACGCTACTATTATAGAGGCTCTGGTACATGGCTACCTACATGGGAAGCTAATAGGCTTCCGACTTGGATGGGTAACAGTAAGAAATACCTTGAGGTTGTAGTTAGTTAGAGATCCCACTCGAAAGGTCTCAAAACTTACTACCAGACGTGCAAAAGTAGATTGAGATCGCCCATGTATCTGAAATTAGAGACGCCGAATCATGAATGAGGAATTAAACCCGCCCGCAATGGCTCACTCGAAGTCAAGTTGACATCTCTGGCGCCTGGGAGATCAAATTACCCTTGCTGCCGATCCAACCCACTGTCTCTTCTGGGACCAGACCATCGTAGCTAGGCCGTTCACGCCAAAAATCTTCTTGAAGGGTGGAGCAAGTAGAATTGGATGAACAGCCTTTGCGCCTCATCAACATCAAAGTAAAGGAGAATGTGACCAGGAACCGTATTAATAGCATGCGTATCCAGGGCTAAAGTATTGGATGCAATACATGAGCTCTTAGTACCATCATGCTCATCAATTATCAGACAGTGGCTTCAGGATAGCTTCTCATAAACCTCCCCTCCCAACAAAGTCTCAAACAAAAATCCGTGCGAAGGTTCCTTTGACTCTTTGGAGGTTCGAGGTAGAGGTTTCCAAAAGCTCTCCGGATCTTAATCGATCGAAATACCAATTTCCCACGGGCTCAAGGTAGTTGAAGGAATCGAGTAATTTCCTTGAACTCTCTTTCATATATTTTCTGTCTTCATCCATGAGTTAGACCTTTCGATGGCTGGAACAGCACCAGCACTCAGGGGTGCAGTGGCCCTGGCCTTTCTTAGTATACGAGAGGCGGAAAATACCCTATGAGACCTTCTTGGCTAGACCTGCTTTGTTTAACTTAGTATATTGGCTCCGTTCACTCCTGATACAAGCCTGACTATATACTAGTATAAAGCCTTTTCCTGTATAATATTACTGACCACATCTATCATTAGATTAAGTTTCTAACCTTTGAGGAGAAGATAGGCTCTTTGGTAGAAATATAAGAAGTAGCAGTTATATTGTTCTCAAACTAAACATACTCCTTGACCAAATCCTTTATCTCCGACTCAGAAAGTTCTTTCACCCCAAGTAGCTCATTATCAGTCTTCGAGAAATGACCTCCGAATTTACCTCCAAAGATAGCTCGCAAGATGAGGTTGCGGGCGAATGTGGCACCGTCAGGCGTGGGCTGCTTGATAGCTTCATAGGCCTTCTGCTCCAACTCTTCGGTGGTGACAGGAACCTTCTTGATTTTATCGGCCTTGCCTGACCACTCCAACAGCTTGTTTTGTGTGAAGACTGTTTCCGCGACGTAGACGGGGCGATTCTTGGTTTCGTCGGGCTTTTGTAGAACGCCAGCGACAGCACGGCCGATTCCGGGAAGAGTTGTGGTGCTCACTGGGACGTCGCCGCCATCGTAGATTTCTGTCGTTGGGCCAGCAAGATTGAGGAAAAATTGCTTCTCAAGACCCCAGTCGAAGAAAGGGCCGTTGATAACTGCGGTGTAGCTGAACTCTTGATCCTGAGCTGAGATCTCCTTCAGTCTTTCCAGAACGGCAACCTTGTCGCCGAATACGGGCAGTTGTGCAGTCAAGTGGTGTACGGTATCGCTGCCAAATTCCGATGGGATGAATCTCTTGACCTTGGCGGCGTGGGCAGCTTCCACGAGGCGAAGGTGGATTTCACGAGCGACCACCCCGACTCCGAGGGCGTTTACGACCGCATCTTGGTTTGATAGTGCTGTGGTGAGAGAGTCTTGCGAGTTGTAGTCAACCTCCTGCACTTTGACGCGAGGATCCAGTTTGTGTGACGAGGATCGACTGAGGACGGTGACCTCAAAGCCCGCAGTCAACAGGGCGTTGACAATGGCTGGACCGAGGTTGCCAGTACCCTATTTTGGTCAGCTATTCCGAAGGATCTGTAGAAAAGAACCAACCAAGCGTACTTACTCCGGCAACTGCCACTTTAGAGATAGCCATAATTGTATAGTATTTGGAAGTGAGCAAAGGAGTTGTCGAGGTAGATAGTAGTGAACTTGTAGTATTCAGTGAAACCGCCTCATGGCTGGGCTGCAGCGACACTTATATACACCATTTCCACCCAAGCCGATTCATAATCTTGCGCACGTCATCTCCTATGTTTTTTTTTGTATCACCTCATCTACGATGGTGAATTTGATTCTAATGGCGCGACGTTTTAATGCGCGGAATGGCTCCGCTCGGTGTTTGTCAGCCCTGTAAAAATCCATTCGGCCTCCAATCGCATCCTCCGAAGCCGACTGGCGTGATTATGCAATGGGGAAAGTTCCGATGATTAAGCGGATCTTATTGGGGGGATCAATTATTAGCCGTATCTTTGTCAACTACGGGTTGCATGTCTGTGGCGGTAATCCGCCGATAGGATACGTTCACCTAGTGACCTTTTAAATTGGTAATTAATCAGAGCTATCTACGGGCAATTAACTACCTGTATGGTGTAGATGTTTTCAATTTCATGATTGAAAGGTATCTTATCTTAAAACTAGTCGCAATAATGCATGTGCTTATTTGAATTGTTATAATAATCCCCGCCATCACGCCATGGCTGTAGATTCTACATGGCCGCGTACTTCAAAATCACCCTCTTTGTTATAGTCTGCTCTCAACTAGAGGGGATTGGTGGGAGTTATTCCCTTTGTCTCTATAGCTTGATGTTAATCATACATTCTTGTCACATCCAGGGACTGCCAACCTACGTTTGACGCCGGAGAAATCCATTGAAAAAAGTGCCAATCTCGGCATAGTCGCTCAAATCCATCACGGCAGACACGTCTAGAATTACGTTCAGTTACTCTGCATTGCGTTGTGCTGTTCATAAGATGGTACTCACATTGGTCGGGGCGGACAATTATCAAAGCCCCCTGTTTCGAATCAATGCCGAGGACTTCATATGCATGGCCGTGCCCTTGGTTGTGGCTCTCGTCATCGTAGTAGATCTTGTGCAAATCTGATGATTTTCAGTTTAGTTCATGCTTCAAAGTTATCGCTGACGCTGATATGGTATAGCTTACCCCGCGTTTGGTTTTTGCCAGTCATTGGGTAGAAACACTCTGGGATTTGCTCGAGCTCGACATCGTATCGTCTACCGTGGCCGATTACGACATTCTCAATAAGACTGTCGAGATCATGCGAAGGTGGCGTAAAGGTGCGAATAGGTCCATCTGGAGAAGAAAGATATTCTCCGAGCTGTGCAACATATTAGCTTGTGAAAACAAAGATCTTCTCCTCGCACCAACAAACTTACCGTGTTCAATCTCGTGCGGTTCTCGGGGATAGAAAGATCGCCTGTGAAAGCCATGATACGCCATCTACCATCTGATTTGAGCGATGTCATGAGCTGCAGAGGCTTGGAGTCACAGAATCGCACGACTTGTGCGCTGGGCAACCGCATGCCGACGACGACATTCGAGGCAAGCTCTGTCGATGCCAGGGAAGATGTGATTGAAGAAACATCGTACTTGGTGGTCATTCCAGCGGTATACTTACCGGACTCAATGAAGCCCTTTTGAAACTCGGCGGGTGTGGTTTTGGCGCCGGAGGAAAACAGTTTGGAGAAGTATCGATCGAAATTGATGAGATCGAGGGCGACCTTTTGCCGCTCCAGGACGTATGTCTCCAACAGTGATGGATCAGCAAGGCCTGTCAAGACCTCTCCGAGCTTCCAGCCAATGTTGTACCCGTCCTGCAGGCTGACATTCATGCCCTGGCCGGCCTTGGGCGAGTGAGTGTGGCACGCATCACCCGCCAGAAAAACGCGGTGGTCTTTGTGGAAAAGGTCTGCATGGCGCTGGCCAATAGCATATGCCGACCACCAAACGGTCTCGGTGAACTGCACTTGGTAAGGTTGAAAGACGCTCTGGGCCTTGCATTGCAGGTTCTCCAGTGTGACATCCTTCGGGTTCGTTCCCGGGGCTAGTTCGATATAAAATCGAGTGAGGTTGTTGTTGTCACCCTCTCGGGGAATGATCATGATATTTCCAGCTTTGGATCGAATGGTAGATTTTTTCCGGAAGTCAGGAAAGTTGGTTTGTGGAATCATATCCATTACACCCCAGATGGCATCGCTGCTGTCTCCGATCATCTTGTAACCCAGAGCTTTGCGCACGGTACTATGGGCACCATCGCAGGCCTATGTATTGAGTTAGAGATGTTTCTGCCCTATTGGAAAGCACCGAAAAGAAGATATCATACTCACCAATACATATTTCGCCGCGAAAGTCTCGGTCACCCCATTTTTGTCGGCAGTCACGGTCACCGGGTAAGACTCAGGATCCGCTGCAGAGGCACTATCGACCTGGACGGAGGTAACATTGTACCCGTAGTCAATCTCCTGGTCATTATACTTTTTCATCAACTCAATCAAAAGTCCATTGATGCGAGCCTGGTTGAGAATGACATGAGGCTGATGTGATAGTCCTGGTTGAGTATCCGCGGTTCGTCCAGTCCGTTTGATAGCTCCATTACCATCGTCGGCCCAGAAGTTGACCTCGAGAACATGGAATGCCTCACGAAGAAGTTCCTCGCCGATTCCAAAGCTCTCAAAGATCTCGACGGTGCGACACTGCACTCCGTCCGCTTGGCCCATCACCATGGGACCATCACGGCGCTCTAACACCTTACAGCGCACACCGTAGCGGGCAAGCCAAGTGGCCGCGCAAAGACCAGCAGATCCACTACCGCAGATGAGCACGTCGACTTTTTCTATGGGCTGCATTATTTCAATATGAAGTTATGTGTGCGCCGGATTCGCCCATTTTCCCGAGGGGTCATACCGTGACTTTTATGGCGGTGCTCCGGGATGCATTCCGGATGTTGCGGGATTCGTTCCGGTTGCCACTCCGGGGAAGACTCGGCAGATCACTTGAATCTCAGCGAATCCATTTCACTGCACTGCCGTGATGTACTCCGGATTGCATCTTCCATGTAGTGAGTACCGAGTACCGTATATCTAATATATTTGGGGTGTGGTGGAGCACCCGTGACAAAGCTAGGCAAGTATACACACCTACACTTTACAGCTACACTCTACAAGCTACACTCTACAAGCTACACTCTACAAGCTACACTCTACATGTAAACTACACCTGCATCAGCATTCATAGCAGAGAGTATAGACATGATTTCGTCTCTAGATCATTATGTATGCTCATCATTCCCAAAGGTCAACCCAACGCCTGCGCCCGTGCAATTGCAATTGCAATTGATTTGAATCGAATCGAATCGAATTGCAAACATGTTACAAGAAGTACTCGCTGCGGCCCGGCCGCGACGTTGGCATGTGCCGTTGGTCATCACTCACGGCGCTGAACAGCTTAAAGGTGGGCTTGAGGTCGTCTCCGATCTCGCAGACAGACGCCAGGTTACCACACCGGTAGCAGTAGTTAGGCGCACTCCAGACGGTGACCACATTTTGGTTGGTAAAATGATATTTATATCCCTCGTTCACGAGCTGATGAGCTCGTGCAATCAACGACAGGTCGTTGACATGGCAGAACTCGTCGGCCACACGATCACCGAAAAGCCATCCTGTAAAAGAGAAACGCACCACTCATTAGTATTCCAAACAAACCGACTAATGGTGTCACTTCACTCACCTGCGCCTCGGGGGCTGACCGCCCACGTCTCAACATCATCCGGGTCTGACCAAACCAAATCGCAGAAAGCACCCTCGTGAGGGATCTCCTGGGCACGAGCCACCACGCGCACTTGATCGAGAGTGCGAATCTCGGGACTCAAACCACCGTGGACACACAGAACCTTGCCGTCGATGATGGCGCCCAGCGTCATGAAATCGAAAACCTGGCAACAGGCCTTCCACACGGATGCACTCCCGTACTTCTGGAAACATTCCTCGTAGAAACCGTATACCTGGGTGATCTGCCGGGATTCGTGGTTACCTCGCACCAATGTCACTCGATCGGGATATCTGTGAGTGGTGAGAGTTGTGTCAGCCTTCGTTTCACTCTGTAGCGATGCTTATGCCCTATACTGAGCGGGCGAGGCACTCACTTCGCCTTCAGACACAGTAGCAGTGTCAGAGTCTCCAGACTGAAGTATCCGCGATCGACGTAATCTCCCAGGAAAACAAAGTTGCGGTTGAGCTTGAGGGCGGAGGAGGTCTCGCTGGCGGAGCGAGTGTGAGAGGGTTCGGGGTCTTCGCCTTCCTCGTCATCGTGCTGAGAACCGCGCATCTTCTTTCGGATCTTGGGATCGGTGATGGAGGAGGGAGGCTCGATGTCGGCAGAGGTGATGACGGCGGGGGGATTTTGAGGGGCATCAAGCTCGGTGCCATCTGGCATTCCGCCCGACACGCGGAAGAGCTCGAGAAGGTCGTAGAACTGGCCGTGGATATCACCGCAGATTGTGACGGGGGTAGCGACGGGTTGAATATTGGATTCTAGTGGGAGGAGGTGTCTGTGTGAGTTGTGGTGGTGGTGGTGGAGGAGGAGGAGGGGAGGGTTGAAGGTCAGGTTCACTCACCTTCCATCATATATTCCTTCACCATTTCGCAGAGCTGTTTCATGTGGGCTTCGGACAGATACTTGCAGTCCTTTGCAGCTTCGAGCCACTCGTCGGGACCGGCATTGGGCTTTAATTTGGCTGGCCCCGGCTGGGGGACCTTATTGTCGGTCATGGCGGGGATGTGGTGGGGAGAAGGAGGAGTGAAGTCGGAGTAATAAGAGAAGTAGTGGAGGACTCGGAGTAGACCAGGTGATCCACTCAACAGTCCAAGTGACGAGGGCACTTGAGCACCACAACGAAATAGAATAAGTCAGAATCAAATTAATAAAATAAAATAGAATCAAGCAGTGATAAATCACACAACGCAAAAAAATAAAACAAAAACAATGGATGACTGGAAATAGCAGCCGAACGCGGTAACCACTGCGCCACTCCGACCAACGTCGGAGCCAGGATTCGAACCTGGGCACCCGAAGGAATTCGGTGAGCTTAACCATTGCGCCATGCCATTGTTGAGTACTTTTCACTCCAATTATGATATATACCCTACTCTCCATAGTATAGGATATAGTTATAGCACACTTTAGGGTTTAAGGGGACAGTAAAGAATAGATATAGTAGTAGTATAGAACAGGGTATTCACTATCACCATTTCCTTTTCCTTTTCTTTTTCTTAGCCCTAAAACCCTAAAGTATAGTATACTCAGTATAGAGTACTAGTACTATAGATAGTCATACACTTTAGGGTTTTAGGGAACAGTGAAGAAGGGATAGAGTAGTAGTACATACCAGCAGGATATTCACTAACACTCTTTCTTTTTCTTAACCTAAAACCCTAAAGTGTGGTACACTCAGTATATGCCCTAAACACCAGTACATATAATATAGTTATACCACACCTTAGGGTTTTAGGGAACAGTAATGAATAGATATGATCATGGTATATATCGGGGTACTCACTCATACTCTTTTCTTTTTCTTTTTCTCCACCCTAAAACCCTAAACTATGGTATACTCAGTATAATATACTGGTAGTATTACTGTCTAATAGCAGTACTAGTAGTGCTGGAGGGTGTCATATATACTTCATGATCATGATATATATTTACTAGTCTAGCCCTGGAGTACTAGTAGCATACCCTAGGGTACTCTAATTGCCATCAATCTTGCCCAAGAACTCACTCACAACCCCAGCAAATGCCTCGGGCTGCTCAACCATCGGCAAATGTCCTGCCTTCTCAATAATCTTCAACTCTGCACCTCCCTTTAGATCCGCCGCCATCTTCTGCATCGTCTGCGGCAACACACCATCATTCGCTCCGGCAACAAACAATCCCGGTACTGTCGCACCACCCATGCGCTCCCGAATATCATACGCGCAAAGTGCCTGCACGCTATGCGCGAATCCCTTCAGACTGTTGTTGCGAACCGCCTCCTTGACCGGAGCTAGCACCTCGGGCTGTGTCTCGTAGGACTCCGGGACAAACCAGCGTCGCGTGGTCACTTCGGCCAATTTCTCCCCGACGATGGGTTCCTGCTCGGCATTGACGGATCCTTCCTCTTCGCAGATCGCGACACGGTCGCCCCAGGCTTTGCGGTTGGATTCGGGGGCGGATGAGTTCGTGTCGCAGGAGATGAAGGCGCCCACGCGCTCGGGGAAAAGGAGGGAGGTGTTGAGGACAGTGACACCGCCCAGACTGACGCCGATGAGACGGGCGCCCTTGGGGGAGACGCGGAGGTGTTCGAGGAGGGTGTTGAGGTCGGAGGCGAGCACGTCGATGTTGACGGGTTGGGTGCCACTGGCGGAGCGACGGCCGCGAGTGAGATAGCGGACAACGCGGTATTTCTGGTTCTCCTGGCGGGAGAGGAAGGCGTCCACGAATCGATCCCAGATGTGCCAGTCAACGAGGATGGAGTTGCTCAGCACCACGACGGGTGCGTCCGGGTCGGTGCTACCCTCCAGACGGTAGGGGATTTCGACGCCATCGGCGGTGGTAATGTAGGATTCGACGGCTGGGCGAGTGGTGGAGGGGAGAGTGCGAGTCTTGCCATCGTTGGAGGACCAGGGCCCGGCGCAGTCGGGGCTGGTGAGCGAGCTGAGCTCTCGCGGGGCAGGGCCGAAAGTGTAGTACCATTGGTAAACGCGGCGACGCTTCGAGGTCACGACATCCTGCTGGAGACGTTCGCGCCAAGGGGTGTTCATGGCCGCCTTGTGGGCATCACCACCCAGGCCGTTGACGGGCGCATACTCGTGCAGGGCAAGGGTCTCACGCGGAGCCTGGGCATCAATGGCAGCAGTCACGAAGACACGGCTACGGCGCCAGCCGGGAACACGCGAGAGCATCTCCAGATGTTCCTCGCGATACCAGCGATCATGTTCAGCCTGCTTCTCGGGGTCTGAGTGGGTGGTTGTAGTGACGGCGATCATGACGCTGCCGCGGGTCTCGGCATCGGTGTCGGCTTGCGACTCCAGTGGGCGGTAATTGGGAATGCTGCGCTCGTCCACGAGGTCATACAGCAACCGACCGACGTCAATCTGAGCCATGGTCTTCTTCTCACGCTCCGTCTTGATCAGATCCGTTCGCAGATCGAGGTAGGTCTTGCGGGTCAACTCGTCCATGTCGGTGATGTCGTAGAGGGCGACATACTCGGGCTTTTCGCCATCGGTGGCCCGGAATCGAAAACCATTAGAAATGAAGGGAAGACGGAGACGCAGCGGACCATGCTCCGAGTTGTACCAGTCGTGGAATTGAGCGTCAGGAAGCGAGCCCTTGGGCTGCATCGTGACGTAGAGGAGGCCAGAGGTAGGCATTGTAGGAGATGGGAGAGAGAATAGAGAATAGCAAACAGAGAACAAAAAGAATAGAAGTAAGCAGGGAATAAATGATAATGAATACAAGAATAAAAGAACTTGACTATAGTAAATGCTTTGCAAATGTCTCCCCCACTGCCCCTCACTGCCGGAAGAAAGCAAATCGCAACCGAAGCCACTGCCGAGAGTCACTACGACTATAAATTACGAGTATAAACTACGAGGTAGTGGTTACCACAAGATTTTGTACTAGTGTATTCAATTATGTTCATTTTCTATCATTGGTCTATTCTCATTTTATCCATCTCATCTCATTTAATCATACCAGATCGCATTCATACCAAAGCCCTGCTCAGGAATGTCGACCCGCGCCACTCGAGCCAGCTTCTCATCGCGCCAGCGATACATCTCTACAAATCCAAGCTGATCATCGCACAGGGCTACCCACTCATCACTGAAATCACATGGGCTGACCGCGTTGGAGTGGCCACCGCTGGTCGAAGTGGGGTTGATGAAGAGCTGGCGCTCAATCTCACCAGAGGGACCCAGCTTGAACGCGGTGATGTAGCCAGTCACATCGAAGTGGTTGGATCGAGTTGTCGCGAACAAATACTCGCCACTCTGGGTCGTGAAAGTCACATCGCCACGATACTTATTCCGGGGTGGCAGGCCTGGGGCAATCGTTAGTTTTTGGTAAACCTTAACCTTAACCGTCGATCTGGATCCCCGGAAAAGCGATTTCGAGAGGGAGGGGAGGGGGTTAACTCACCGGATGGAAGTAGTGGGTAGGTAATGTGAGTAAAGACGGGCTTGTGAGTGCGCTCGTCAATCACGTAGACGGCCAGACGGTTGCCCGCCTCCATCAGCGCATACAGATACTTGCCAGTATGGTGCATCTCCACCCAGCGCGGGTGGTCGCCCGGGTGAGGAGCCTCCTGGCAGTCGAGCAAAGTCAATTGACCAGTCTCGGCATCCTTCTTGTGCGTCCAGATTTTGTTGGCCGAGAGATCGGCGGAGTAAAGGTAGGTCTCCGTGGGGTCAAAGACCATGCCGTGGATGCCCGTCTTGGGGTCATATTCGTAGTTTTGCACATTCTGATCAAGCTGGCCGTCCTTGGTGACCGAGAAGACGTTGCCGTAACCAGCGTGGTTGTAGAATGGATTGCCGTAGACGTTGTAGGGGGGTTGGTGGGCGGCTAGGACGAAGATGGCGCGGGTGTTGGTATCAGCGTTAGCAGCGAGAGCTGGAAAAAAAATGATAAGTATGGATGGGCGAAAGTAAAGTAAAGGAGAGTCAATTGAATTTCTCCAATTGATCTCGTGCAACCTTTCAACAGGGGAGAAGCTCACGGTGACCGGCGACAGGGTGGGAAGCTTGGTGAACAATCTCAGTTGGGCTGTTGACGGCGAAACTGTTCCACTTCTTCATGGCAGCACCATAAATGGCCTTCTTGTCGTGGGAAAAAGTCATCCATGAGATGGGTTCGGCCTCTGGGATATCTGTTTTCTTGACGAGATCCAGGGTGAGAGCTTCATCATCGAATTGGACGGTGTAGATGCGCCCGGGGGCGGTCCACGTCCCGACCATCAGGTGGTGCTTCATAGTGGTGATAGGAGATTGCGAAAAGAGTCGTGAGCTGGATTTGGAGCTGAAGCTCGGGATGTTCCTTTGACACAAGAAAGGGGAAGAACGTAGAATTCGAATCATACGATACGATATACGGATAGAATGGGATGCAGCTCTCTCAGCCGAGTCGAGGATACAGAATATAGGCGGCGGGGATAAGACTTTGGCGGGGGGCGGGGGAGTCGGCAGCGAGGGCGGCAGCGATTATCCAGATGATATGGATGGACTATGGTACTACCCTTTAGGAAACGGAATAATTGAGTTGATGTGACTGGTTCAACCAGAAGAGAAAACGCATTCCCGCCGGGAGTTGCGGAGTCGCCGATGCCGAGGAAGTCCCCCAACTCCGGATTCTCTGCCGATTAACCAAGTGACCACTGAGGGACCTCTGTCGAGTCGATGACACTGACGAGATCCTTATAAAAAGGTCTCCTCCACTGGTCTTTTCAATTATTCATTCCATCGCATTCATCCTTGCACTTGTACTTGCACCTCCTATCCTATATCCCATATCCCATATCCCATATCCTATATCACATCTCTATACTCCACACCACCACCATGTCGACTAACGCCCGCTTCGACCCCAACTTCACCCCCTATGTGGTTAACGCCATGGGTCCCAACACTCCCGAGCGTGCTCGCGTGATCCTGGGTTCCCTCATTACTCACATTCACGACTTCGCTCGTGAGGTCGAGCTGACTCCCGCTGAGTGGATGATGGGTGTTGAGTTCATCAACTCCATTGGCAAGATCAGCACCCCCATTCGCAACGAGTGCCACCGTATCTGCGATGTGATCGGTCTCGAGTCCCTGGTCGATGAGATCGCCAACAAGATCGTCACCGAGAAGGGCGAGTCCCCCACCTCCAACGTTATTCTGGGCCCCTTCTGGTCCCCCAACGCTCCCTTCCGCGCGCTCGGCGACTCCATCATTCAGGACCCCAAGCCCAACGGCAAGGTCACCTACATGCACGGTGTTCTCACCGATATGGAGACCGGTGCTCCCATCGTCGGCGCTGTTCTGGATATCTGGCAAGCTTCCGCCAACGGCCAGTACGATTTCCAGGACCCCACTCAATCCGAGAACAACCTTCGCGGCAAGTTCCGTTCCAACGAGAAGGGCGAGTTCTACTGGTACTGCTACCACCCTACCCCTTACTCCCTGCCCACCGATGGCCCCGCCGGTGTCCTCCTCAATATCATGGACCGCTCCCCCATGCGTCCCGCCCACATCCACCTGATGGTCACCCACCCCGACTACGCCACTGTCATCAACCAGATCTACCCCTCCGATGATCCTCACCTGGACATCGACTCCGTCTTCGCTGTCAAGGATGACCTCGTTGTTGACTTCAACCCCAAGACCGATGACCCCAAGGCCACTCTGGATATGAACTACCCCATCACCATGGCCCTGAAGAAGCACCACCCCAACCCCAACTCGGCCCCTCCCGTCTCCTCCTTCGAGCGCTTCAACAAGGCCGGTTCCCAGCAGAAGCTTTAAGCTTTAAGCTTTAAGCTCGTGAGCTCGTGCACGATTAAGTGGGGGTGAAAAGCTGGCATTGCATTTTTGGACTTAGCGATTGATATACTTTTTGTATTTTCTTGCCAGTGTACTTTTGACACCATATCAAGATGAGATGAATTACCATTACATATTTACACTATACTTTGCATATCTTCGACCGTAACAAAGATAACCGTAGCTCGCAGCTCACCAAAGTATAGAAAAGAAAACATGAAAGATCCGCACGAGCCATGCAGCTGCCCCTCGCTATACTCGATACTCGCTAGGCTTGAATATATGGTCTCCACTCGCTAACCAGTTGTATCGTCGTGATTGACGATCCGAGCCGCCATTGGGAACCAGGCTGCTGCGGTGCATCTGTACCTGCACCTGGTCCAATCATTGGGGAGGCAGAGCTGCTTATCTGGGGTAATACATATATATCTTCTACTGCATACTTTATAGAGGGTAGGTAAAATCTAGACAGTGTGGAGTTTACTCAAATACGATATACAAATAATTTGAATCGGTGAATAAATGTCATAAATGCAATAAATAATAAAGGTCAAGGCATCTGCACAGAATCTACGGAGTACAGAGTGCTGTATACTCGTATGTAGAATGCTGTATAATGCCTTGCCTTGCCCCACCAATCTTGGCTTCACCTCCAACTCCCACTCTACGAGTACTCTACTCTCACTCACCGGATCCCAAAAGGAAAGCTCTCCCCACGGGAATACAATGCAATGGCAATTCGCTTTTACCTTACCCCATCCAGACCAGAAGTTATCGGCTGTGGCGACTGCCGGAGAAAGGCTTCCCCACCTAGCGGCAGAGAGATTAGCCGGAAATTCCCCGCGCTTCGGCAGCGACGCGATCCGTTTTCGGTTGTGGCGATCGCCACGTTGCCGGTGGCTTTGTTTTCGGCTGATCGTGGGGGAGGGATGCGAGTGATCGAGAGTCGCATACAAGAGTCCAATCACTTGATGTATACTCCGAGACGCCCGGCTCTACCCTTCTTGAAACTGAGACTTCTTCCAGCCAAGCAGCACGCCCGCACCATGCGTCTCCCCTACGCCCCCAACACTCCGCCCGCTGATGCCCCCGCCGACACGGCGGACATCTATGCCCGCATCGCGGCCCGGAGGAATCCTCGTCCCCTTATCCCTCTGGATTTGTCCCTGCTACACAGCCCGCCCGTCGCGGATGGCTGGAATAGCTTCTTGGGTGCTATTCGCACGCGCACCGTTGTCGATCTGGGCATCCTTGAGCTTGCGGTCTGCCGTGTTGCCGTGCTGAATGATGCTGTATATGAGTGGAATGCTCATGCGCCCCTCGCCTTGAAGGGTGGCATCAAGCCAGAAGAGCTACAAGTGGCTCGCACCTTGCCCTGCACTGCAGATGGCAACCTCACCACGCTCGAGAGCAGTGTGTTGTCTCCCAAGCAGCGCGCCGTCTTGCGCTATACCGACCAGATGACCAAGACCGTCAAGGTCCAGGATGAGGTCTTTGCGGAGCTGCAAACGGTAGGATTCGATGATCGTGAAATCGTCGAGCTTACCACTGGCATTGCGGGCTACAACTGTGTTAGTCGGTTCCTGGTTGCTCTTGATGTGGGTGAGAACAACGCCCGTGAGATGAAGAGCGTTGATGAGCTGGTTGCTGCTCTGCAGTAGAGGCAGAGCCAGATTTAAACCAAAGAGGGGGCGTTTGTCCTCTTATATGCTTTGCATCGAGGAGTGGGACTTGCGTGGAGAATCTCCAGTGGCTGGAGTTGGGGCAGAAAGTAAAGGGGGGACTACATCATCCCCACAAACCTCTTTTTGTATATAGTGGAGCCTCAGTGCTTCCATGGAATGAATTACGAAATACGCATTGAATGGCGCTGGTAATCCTAGACTGCTAGTGTAGAAATTGGTCAATGGGTTTGCTAACTAGTCTATAGTCTGGAGATGTTCCTGGAAAAATTAGTGTCGAGACTGTCAAACTCCGAATAGACTTGGAAAGGCGACACGGCTGCCTAGCTGGCCAATGTGGAAGTGCGAGGAAGGAAGCCAGAAAGCAGCCCGGTTCCCCGCCAGACCCTGGGAGTAATCGACTTGATCATTGGTGATCCTGGCCGATGCCCGATAAAAAGGTCCCAGGGTCATAGCGTGGACATTCGCATATGATGGATGGGTGGCAGCATCGAGCGCACACTGCTAAATTGCATCTTTGTCCTCTTGAATGTTAATTGGAGAAAATCGAGAGAAAGAAACCCCAAAGTATCCGGGGTACGCTTGCACATGCAGGACGCCAAGTTGAACCATCTATCTAGTCACAAAGGAAATTCGTCAGGGTCATGCAAGTGCCAATTTCCCGAAAGCCACAAGGGAATACGGGGAATAATTTGACTAGATTGGAGACGCGGGGAAAAGAAGTCAATATCCATTCGACCGATGGAAACGAGGGGGCTTGTATAGTCGGAGGGGCCTCCGCATGGCGTTGCTGCAGAATCATGCAGTCTGCATGAGGGACACGCTATTCCATATATTATGAATAAATCTCGCTTCCCTGCAGCCACTATTAACAGTCGGCTGACTTCTCTCTCTACAGGCGCTACCACTAGCGCTGACATGCAGGGGTAGCGGAAGTCAATTGGCAAGGTTTGCGGGGGGCTTCAAATCACCGAGGATCAAAAAGGTTAAGCACGGGCACTTGAATGACAAGGTTGAGAATCTTAATTAATAAAGTCATCTGATGTTACCTTTAGCATACATTTGTCACCGTGCTCGAGCACTCTAACTGCACTAACGAGTCGGTTGACGGTGATGATTACGTCCCAGGAAAATTTGGAAGTTATGATAGATTGCAAAGCGTTCATCCAAAAGAAGGTCTTATATCATACGATCCTAACTATCAGCTAAACAAAATTCACCGGGACATTCTGGTTTTCAACTGTCAAGTTCCATCTCTGCTGCAACTTCCCCTACAGGCACTGAGAGTAATAGTCGTTCTGCTTGGTGCAGGTGTATGGGCTAGCGCAGGTGGTCGCACCAGTCCAGCTAATTCCACCGCATTGGGCATAGTGAGCCGCTCCAGTAGTGCTCGAGCCGGTAGAAGAAGTGGTCGAGGATGTTTTGGTGGTGGTGGACGTTTTGCTAGTGGTGGATGTTTTGCTAGTGGTGGATGTTTTGCTAGTAGTGGACGTTTTGCTAGTAGTGGACGTTTTGCTGGTTGTGGTGCTCGAGCTTGATCCACCGGAGGAACCACCAGAGTTATAAGTTGAGCCAATTGGACCGACCTTGATGTTCGAGTAGATAACGTATGAGTTAGCATCCGCAGTCTCCACAGTGTCGGGATCACCCGAAGAGATATCGCAGGAACCGCGTGCAGCTCCGGGGGTAGTGGAGGAGGCTGTGGTCGGATAAGTGCTGTCGAGCCAGAGCATGTTGGAGTTATGGTCATCCCACAGACTCATCACGAGGACCATTCCTTCGGCCATGGCAGCGCCCATACCCGCAAGGCCACCATGCTCAGTAAAGCTATCGGTATCTCCAAAGGCCTTCTTCTGAGCCGTGCAGAAATCTGTGGTAATGGAGTTGCCGGTCACACCGCTGACCTTGGAGTCGGACTGGCCGATTACCTCCCCATCTTGCACGTAGAAGCGTTTAATCTCGCTCAGAGTGCCCGAAGAAGTGCCATCATTGGTGATGAACTGAGTCACAACGGTGAAGGGAGAGCTGGTGTCCACAGTCTTGCCCGGTCCGTAGAACGAGGTGTTGCCCATACGGTATGGGTTGAAATCACATCCATCAGGATCGCAAGTGCCTGCATATCGATCAGAGCTGTAGGTACCACCACAGGCATCTGTGGTACATTCAGTCTGAGTGGGGGTGTCGCAAGGGTGGGGAGTGACAGCATTGGAAATTGAATTGGCTTCCCAGACATCCATCTCAGCACAGCAGGAGCCGTGGTTTCCAAGGCCAGAATTCACGTCATTGTCGGATGGTTCCCAGCCCTCAACATTGGCTTCGCCAGATATGAACTTGAGATCGCGAGGGCACTGCGAATCACAATAACCAGTGCCGTATTTTGCGCCAGCCTTGTTCGTGGGGAATCGAGAAGTGCCACCATCGGCATCCATTGAGACGAAGTAGAGTGCTCCATTGAGACCACAGGGGAGATTGGAAACATCAACATCGAAAGTAAACTCCTGGTTCAGCAGTTGGAACATTTCGTATGTACTATCGTCCTCCAAGAGGTAAAGACGAGAGCCGATATTCTTCTGCGATGCCGTGGTGACAAAGTTGAGACGCAGCTCATCACCGCTGGTAGTCACGCCGTAGGTGCTTGAATATGAAGCACCATCGACCGCACAGGAAGATGCACAGGTCACATCGTCGGGACAGAGAGTTGCATCCCAAGTATTGCCTGTATAGCAATTGGTGGATGAGCTAGTGCTGTGAACCCAGCGCCAGTTGGCATCGATGACAACGCTGCCGGTAGTCGATGTGCAACTGCCACTGCTGGTGCACTTGGACCAGGTCAGAGAAGGATGCGTTTCAGTCTGATAAGTGCCAACCTGTTGTGCCTGAGCGGCAACGAGAAAGGCAGACAAGACCAGGGCATTCTTGTAAATGCGGTAAGAGATAGCGGCAGCCATTTTGGATAGATATGATGGAAACTGGAACTGACTTCCAAGTTAATTGTGTCGTTGCAAGAGTTCGTTGGAGTTGGTCACAGATCCCTTTTATAACTACTCGCAATGATGCAGCGAGTAAATAGATGGATATACAGCCATTCACCCCGGGAGCCCGGTCCGTTGCACCGCAGTCTCCAAAGTATGATTATAGGAGCTCGATTTCCAAAAGCAGAAGCCAGACCAGTACTCCGCGGACACGGAGACAGCTCCCATACCTTCTAGGCTCCATGTAGGCTCAATGAGATCATGTTTGTGCTAGGAACCAATCTCCCCACCATGCTTTGAAGAGCCGTGGCGAGATAGCGTCCGTGTCTAGATGAGAGTGAGACAATTTAATAGAGCTCTAGCGTCATGGCGATCATGCTGTTTTGGTCAAAATTCGGCCTAAAATGGATTGAAGCTGCCCTGGGGGTCCCGGATCAGACGGGCTCGCTTGATTCGTGACGGGACTGTTTCTGCACGGATTCTTCAGGGTTCCGTCGGTAATTGTACCCCAGCGGATTTAATCTACCGGGAGGGGCTTTCCTAGTTTAGCCGCCGCCACTTTGGTGATGCGCTCAGACTCATTGGCAGCCCATTGGGTGTCGTCCGATGGTAGCCTAGGCATGCTGTGAATAACGGACAGCCTACGATCGACTAAGCTGCGGGACTGATCAAAACCAGTCGCCACAGTGGTTTATTACTAGTGGGACTCTCGGGGTTACCTAGTGATATTACCGATGATGTCGTATACTAGAGTTGCTGCTACTATGCAAAGCCTTGAAAAGCACTACGATTTCAAGTTTTCAAGTTCACAATGCATGAACTCAGGCTGAATTACACAAAGCCCTTTTATCAGTTTGATGGATTTTTCGGGAGCTTTAGGCTCCGCAATATATACCTACGTATTTAACAAAAAGATATCACATAATAGGATGGACTTTCCGGCATCTTATTGGTACTAGTATGCGGGTGGAACCTGAAACACGCAGAAGCCCGAGTCTTCTTGTTGAGTGATTATTGCCGCGGTTCAAGTTGCATGGCAAAATATTGATCATGGAACTTGAAGCCAAGGGATGATTGTAAAGGGCTGAGGTGGAGGGTGTGAGATGAAAGGTCTCGATAAAACAAAGTCTCTTTGATCTGGGGTATGCCTACATATTGTCAATTTAAAATCAATCAGCCATGTGGAGGACGGGATTGGTTACTTTTTGCACGCTTCCAAATTATTGGGATATGTTAAACTATGCGAAAAGTCAACTAAGCTGCTCTATTTCCGGACAAAGAGAACAAAAGGACCACCTCCAATGCCATCGGGTATGAGAACCAAAATAGACTACCTCGATAATAACGCAGGATTGCGAGATACTCGATACAAAGAACAACAGCATTGTCTATTAAGCTATCTTAGGCAATTTTTGTGCACTTGAAATAGATTGAATATGATGAGAATGAGACATTGTTTTCGAACTATAGACAAAGACCCAGATGATGCGGGAGTATGAATGGGGTGGAGGCTCGAGGAGCAATGAAAGAACAGTTTATTAGATCTTCGAGTATATTAAGATCATTTTATCCCCGAGATTCAAGAATTAGTTATCAACAATAAGGTAGTCAGCTCCAGCGCCTACTTCATTCAAACATTGTTCAGTGATATCCTCATCATCGTCACGCTCATCATCAGCATCATTAGTCTCATCTTACAGTATGGACTCCCACTTTACCACAGATCAGGGCTATGCTGGCCCGGATAGACGCCACATGAGCCAGGAGACTGATCCTGAGATTTGTGAGATTTCGTATGAAGAGTGGGCCAGCCAAGAGTTTGATCCAGAGATGTCTGCCATGTCGTATACGGAGCAGGAGTGGGGAGAATATGCGCAGCTAATCAAGCAGGATGGGGCTGGCCTAATGGATCACCAGGTAGACCAAGATGATGCCATTGAGGTGCTTTTGCACAGGATTTGCCAACAGCAGGAGTCATCAGAGCCGGGGCCGAGTCATAATGACCTCGGAGATTATTCAGTAGGTGAGAATCATGATCCAGAAATGGCGGATTCCCCAGTAGGTGAGAATCATTATCCCGAGATATTCGCAATCTCACATGAAGATGAAGAGTGGATGGAGCAGCGCCGACGACTGATGGAATATGAGGCGTGGGACTTGCTATTGCAGAGCCAGACCGAGGTGACACCAGAAATGCTCATTGAATCAGCATTTCCATTGCCCCAGTCCCAAGTAGTACTTCCGTCGGTGCATCGGATACTCTCGGGCTCGCGGGGGGCTCCAGTTTGGGGACCATCGCCTTGACTTTAGCTTTGATAACTGACCATTTCTAGCATTGGGAACACAGGGAATATCAGCGAGAGACAGAAGAAGGAACATCGGAAATATATGAATGAATATTTGAAAAAAAAGGAAGTTATCTACCACCGTACTAGTAAAACTTGTAAGAATTAAAATTTAGCCAGGGGGTGTTATGCAGATGTATACGGAATGTATACTTCGGGGCTTTGTTTTACGAGTATCCAACAATGCAAGAAATTAATGCAAATGGGAGGCAAAACAAAGTGCTCAGACGTTTCAAACGTTCCACATAAACCACCGAAGCTCCTAGAAGTATAAAGAAGATAAAAAGCAGGGTAATACCGCTCCAAAAGAGTCAAATAGGCAAAATAGGATTAATTGAGGTTAATTTGACTAGTTCAGGCAGTGGGGCCGATCGTATGAGTCAGCGCCGCGATCGGCGGGGAATTTTGGAATTTGGAGATTTCGACTTCACTTGATCTTTCATTCCTCCCACTTTGCACTTTGCATTGCATTGCCTAGCTATATCAAACGGATTCAACACCGTCAAGATGGCCCCCAGCTTTATTCTCACCCTTTCTGGCCCCGATCGCCCCGGCATTGTCCACGCCGTGACCGCGTTCCTGGTCCAGCACAACCTCAACATTGTGGACTCCTCGCAGTTTGGCGACCCCACCTCACAGCGCTTCTTCATGCGTGTGAGATTTGCGCCCGCTGGCGATGAGGAACCTACCCTCGATAGCCTGAACACTGCCTTCCAGGCTACCGCGAAGAGCTTCTCCATGGACTTCGAGATCCACCCCACCACCCAGAAGCCCCGCGTGCTGATCATGGTCTCCAAGATCGGCCACTGCCTCAATGACCTCCTCTTCCGCCAGTCGACCGGCCAGCTGAGCATTGAGATCCCCTTGATCGTCTCCAACCATCCGGAATTCGCCGCGCTCGCCGCCACCTACAACATCCCTTTCTTCCACCTCCCCGTCACGGCCGATACCAAGTCTCAGCAGGAGTCGCAGGTGCTGGAGCTTGTCACCCAGCACAACATTGACCTGATCGTTCTGGCCCGCTACATGCAGGTTCTTTCTCCGACCCTGTGCGAGGCCATGTCCGGCCGTATCATCAACATCCACCACAGTTTCTTGCCTTCCTTCAAGGGTGCCAAGCCCTACCACCAGGCCTATGACCGCGGCGTGAAGATCATTGGTGCCACTGCCCACTTTGTCACCAGCGATCTCGACGAGGGTCCCATCATCGAGCAGAATGTTGTTCGCGTTAGCCACGGAATGAGCCCCAAGGAGCTGACCCACGCTGGCAGCAATGTCGAGAGCAATGTTCTCGCCACCGCTGTCAAGTACTTCGCCGAGCGCCGTGTACTTCTGAACGGTCACAAGACTGTTGTTTTCGACTAGATGTCGATCAGTCTATATATATATATATATATATATAAAACATCCCTTCGAATCTCTTGCGTGCCGGCAGAGTAATGTACAGCAATTTGGGACAGACCATTGGAGATGCCAGCAGAGAAGAACAAGAAAAGAAAAGCAAAACCCACCCTCTAGAATTGAATCTCAAACTATAAATACTCAACTTGAATGGCCCGACCATGAACTGAAGCTTGATAGTTTGATTCCTAGTATTAATAGACTCCATTGGCTGTGACTTCTTGACGGCGGATTGACTCCGAAAATTGCCGGAAACGGCGACAGGCGGGAGATCCGTGCGAAGCTTGTTTCGATGATGTCAAAGTCTTGCAGTGAGAAGCTAATTTGTACTAGTAAGACTTTAGATTAGTTTGAGTAACATATAGCTCCTTAGGTTCTCGCTGAAAAGAAAAAGCATCAAGCTGCAGTTACCTCAGTCAATGCTGGGTCTTGACGTTCTGTTCTCGTGGTGGCCCATCACCTGAGTATATTGCAATTATCTGAAAAACTAGATTGTAAGCCAGTTCGGGAGGTTGAGGACTATTTGCCAAAAGGGAAAAACTACTACTAACCAAGCTCCCTTCCCCCCACGGCCCCAGCAATGAATAGCCGAGGTCATCCACCGGGAAAGCCGGGGTGGAGAGAGTGGGAGGTGGAGAGGCCGTGGACCCCAGTTTGCCCTACGTAACCCCTCGTTCTCCCCAGCAAAGCAGGATAGAAGACTGAAAACTTACATCCCCTGTCAATTATCATGGAGACCATTGCACCCCCTCCCAAGCTAAGACATTTGTTTACCCTCCGTTGTGCGGTTGACCCGCCCATGGAGATTGGCAAAGGTCCTTATGGGCGACGTCGATGCGTCCCGATTGTGTCAGGCTCAGTAAGCGGGCCACATTTCAAGGGTGAAGTTGTGCCTGGTGGGGCTGATTTCATGTATGTACGACTTGTCACTGGAATGTGAAATCAATCGCTCATCAATATCAATACGAGTATAGGCTGGTAGAGGATAATCAGACAACACACGTCAACACCAATTATGTGATCAAGAGCGATGACGGCGCATTCCTTTATATTCGGTAAGTCTATTCTAATTCTCATAGGTATGGGGTTTAGGGACATGACGAGTCAGCTCCCATGGAAAATATTGATATCAAGCAGGACCGAAGGCACCCGCGCAGGCCCGCCCGAAGTGCTGCAGGCGCTCATGGAAGGCGGCCCCGTTGATCCCAGCAAGTATTGGTTTCATCTTCACGTGAAGATCGAGACGGGTGATGAGAAATATAAGTGGATGAACGATAGGGTCATCATTGGACGGGCCACTCGAGCAAAAGGTGCAGTGGCATATGATGCTTACTTCTTGGAGAACTCTCCGTGAAGAGGAAGACGGCGGGGAGGCATCAACACATTAGTGGTCTATAGACATTATTAGATATACAAAAATCCACCCTCACATCATTGCACATGCAGACGCTGCAACAGCAGCTCCGCCAGATTGGCATAACATCCTTGGCTCACGTCCTGCTGAGCTAGAATTTGATCTGCGATTTCATTGGCCCACATGCATTCACAGTGAAACCCGCGCAGTTCGAAGAGGCGCTGCCTTAACCACGCCCGCTGGTTCGGGTCTTCGGTTTCAATGATCGCCATCATCAGAGGCCAGTGCAGTCGTCGCAAGGGTCGACTATCGGGGGCGAACTGCTTGTGTAGAATTTCGATAATTCCGTGGGTGGCTTGGCGGTGCATGGCCGTGGGTGGCTTGTCGACAGACAGCAGCCGGCGGTGGAAGAGGATCTGAGCGTAAAATGTACAGACGGCCATGTATATTGTGTTGAGTGTACGCCGGGCCGAGACTGCACCGGCGAATTTCGCAGTGATAAAGAGGTCGGAGAATTTCTAATCAATGACATATGTCAGTTGGTGTTGGCTAGTGGAGATGCGATATTTGGAATGAATGAAACTCACATCACGCGTGGCAAGGATGTCTTGCAAGAGTGTATCGGCGGATTCCTTGGCAGCCTCGGGATCCACGAGCATCTTCCACGTCCGATGGCGTATTATAAAGCCGGCATGGAGTAGCTCCAAGGCACGATAATTTTCGATATCATCGAGAACCTCCTGGTCGGGGTATTGCTCACCCCAGAAGCATCGCCCCCAGAGGCGAGCACAGCGATGGAGGTGATCCGGCTGAAGGGCTGGGTTTTTTGATTCCAAAACATAATCATTGAGGGATTCGGTTAAGCCCATGGGGCGAGAGCTCGCATCAATATATCTAGGATTGAATTAGTGATCGGTACTATCAGAGGCGGACGGAGGCTGCGCACAAGATCCATAGAAGGAATTGCTCTGGGATGAAGGAAAGCTTGGAGACTGCATTGTTATCTGGAGTTGGAGATCCGCGCTCCGAGGAGAAAAAGACGTCATTGATGTCCTTGAGACGAAAAAGTTGCGGATGGGATTCCAGCAGGGAACGCACCCCGTGGAGATGTAACTGCAGATGTCGCACCGAGTGGCCAAACTGCCATTCGTATGTGACCATGAGAAACATGGTTGCGAAGATGATTTCCAGCTCTTCCACGGAAACGTTCCGCCGCGGGGTCTCGAGAAGTTGCCGGAACTCCTTGACAGCGAGGCTGTAGTGGTAACGTCCGTGATCTTCCGCGGTGGGACGACCGGGAGATCTGACCACCAAGCCATCACGGTGCATGTCACTTGCGGAAAGGGCCAGGATCATGCGCATGATGACTTTGTTTGTAGCGGCGGGACCTTCGTAGAGATAGCAGAAGCTGCTCCAATTCCATCCTTTCATATAATAGTAGACGATGGACGAGGAAGGGAAGTATTGAAAGTATTTATGGTCGTGTTCCGTGAGGGTTAAGGAATTGGCACAGGCGATTTTGTTGGTGTTTAGCGGTGGGTAGAGGGGTGTCGAAATTCGTGCCTGGGCGGCGGTAGGTGGGAAGAAGGCTGGTAAATGGGGGGCGACATCCAGCGTCACCGGATCCCCGGGCCAGGAGACTGGCGAGAGGCCGTTGGGCAAGGCATTTGGGCGGAGATCAAGACCAAGATCGAGGTCGAGGTCCAGGTCGAGGTCCGTAAGATCACCGGCCTCCGAGGTTGGCCAAGGAGCTTCTAATGAAATCTCGCCGGTGGTCGGAGCGGGTTGAAGATGGCGGATTTGGGCACTGCGACCGCGTTTGACGGGGACCCCCCATTCGCAACTGAGTCGCAGGTTGAGGCAGCGCTTGCAAATGGGTTGCTCTTCGCCACATTTTACCTTCCGTCGGCGACATGTACTGCAGCCTATGAAGAAATTGTTAGAATTGATAGATCAGATCAGATCGGAGGTGGAGGGGGAGGGGGAGATCGAGTCAAAATCGGGACTAAAGCCGCATGAGGGATGCAGATGCGAGAACGAACCATTCTTTGAGCGCGGCGCGTTGCGACCGGACATGAATATGCAATCCCCCGCCACGTCGAAAAGGCAAAAGCCGGCCGCATGAATGGTAGGGGGAGGGGGG
>JAVMSB010000409.1:0-23289 GCA_031761475.1 Penicillium pancosmium | reverse complement strand
CTCCTCCTCCTCCACCTCCACCACATCTTACAACTCTTACAACTCTCCCAGCTCTGCCAGCTCTCCCAAATATCCACCATGAGCACAATACAGAACATTAAAAACTTCATTCGGCATGGGAAACAAGCTCGCTTTGTAACACCTCATTCCGAACCCACCACCGACGTATCTGCCATCCACGCCGAGCAACAACCGCAACCCCAAGGTCAATTCTCCCCCGCCCTGGAGTCCTTTGATACAGGGGATCTCCGTGGGAATACCCACGCGACCGCGCAACCTCCTTCAGATCCCCACTCCCGCCACGATCGCTCCGTCGAAATTGAACGTATCGTCGCCGAAGAGAAGGAAACCCGCTCCAAGATGCCGAAATACCCCGGCCTCGAGCGCTGGATCCTCGTTGAGAAAATGGGCGATGGCGCCTTCAGCAACGTCTATCGTGCCAAGGACTCGACAGGCCAGCGTGACGAAGTCGCCATCAAGGTTGTCCGCAAATTTGAAATGAATAGCAATCAGGTAGGGTGACCCGGTGGTCTTTCTTTTTCCTCTTTCCCCTTGTGCATCTTCCTTTCCTTTCCTTTCCTTGCCTTGCCTGTCAATTGTTTCTTGTCTGGGAGAGAAAGGTGGCAACACATCGCCAATATCTATTCTGTAGTCCGATCATCTTCATCCGAGCGTCAAGAAGATTCCCAAGGCTGCAGAGGTGCGCAAAAATCTCATCAACGCTTCATGTGGTGTCGCGGCCGGTCCGCTACCTGGCCGCTGTGGATTTGGTGTTCTTATTTAAATCCTTTCCTTCACCTGATATGGTTATGTCGATCATTTACTAACGTCTTATCTCTACCCCGCAGCGAGCAAACATCCTCAAGGAAGTCCAGATCATGCGCAATTTGGACCACCCCAATATCGTGAAACTGGTCGACTTTTCCGAATCCCGCCAATATTACTACATCATTCTTGAGCTTTGCCCCGGTGGCGAGCTTTTCCACCAGATCGTGCGATTGACATACTTCAGCGAAAACCTGAGCCGGCACGTGATCTTGCAAGTAGCGAAAGCCATTGAATACCTACACGAGACATCTGGTGTGGTGCATCGGTTCGTCCATCCTCTTGAGCTGCAGGGCTTGAATCAGATCTAACTAGCATTATAGTGATATCAAACCCGAGAACCTCCTTTTCTACCCTGTTCCCCACGTTCCCAGCAAAAACCCCAAGCCCCAACAACCGGGTGATGAAGATAAGGAGGATGAAGGAGAATTTACCGCAGGAGTTGGCTCTGGCGGTATCGGTACGATTAAGATCGCCGATTTTGGTCTGTCCAAGGTGATCTGGGACAGCCAAACGATGACCCCCTGTGGTACTGTTGGATATACTGCCCCCGAGATCGTGAAGGATGAACGGTATTCAAAGAGTGTGGACATGTGGGCTATGGGCTGCGTCCTCTACACACTTTTGTGCGGTTTCCCTCCGTTCTACGACGAGAGTATCCAGGTCCTCACGGAGAAGGTTGCGAGAGGCCAATACACCTTCCTGTCACCATGGTGGGACGACATTTCCAAGTCAGCCCAGGATCTCATTTCGCACCTATTAACTGTCGACCCCGAGAAACGGTTCACCATCAAAGAGTTCCTTGCCCACCCTTGGATCCGAGAGACCGACGAGGAAACCACTGCGGCCGCTGATGCGCCGCCTCTGGCCACACCCCTTGGCCCCGTCCACCAACAAGGCCCGAAATTCGACCCCATCGGCGCCGATCAAGCTCCATACCAACCCACCAGCTCTCGTGCCTCCCTGGATATTCCCTCTGCTGGCGTAGACCGCCGAATGGACTTCCGTTCCCCCGGTGCATTCAATCTGCGTGAGGTGTTTGATGTCGGTTACGCAGTCCACAGACAGGAGGAAGAAACCAAACGCCGCCGACACGTTCGCCAACAAGCCGCCCAAAGCGGCAACTCAGTGGCCGGTTTCCAGTCCGCACTTGGAGCTCTCAATGAAGGTTATGACGACGAACCCGATTACCGCGCCGGACTTGACGCACCTGCAGACCAACCGCCTCTCAAGGTTGCCAAGCCCAGCAACGGCGGTGAAATGGCCGGCATGGAGGCTAAGCTTCGCTCCACCAATCTCGGTGCCCAGAGCAGTGCCGCGCAGGCGCGACAAGCTCACCGACAGCCTCCTCGTAAGCAAGGGTATGGCCAGCACGATGCGAATGTCGCCGCCGCTGCCAAGAGCAGCATCAGTCAGAGAGCTCAGCAGCCCTTCGAACTCACCTTGAATGGCGCAACGCTGCTAGAAAAGCGCGGTCGCCGCAATCAGCCGGTGATCTGATCATGATCTTTATGTACAACATACAAGTTTATTGTGCTTCAGCAGTCCTTTGGTTCGCTTCAGCCTCTCATTCATATCTGCTTTCTTTTTTTCTCTTTTTCTTTCTCTTTTCACGAGCGATGTCGCATGATATTTTCTTCTCTCATCTGCTTTTCCTACCCTTCATATACGCAGTTCACCTCATGATATTTTCCCCTTCTCCCACATCTTTTTCTCCTAGTTATCGTCTATCTATCTATCTCTTTCATTTTGGAACTGTGCGTTATCGGATCAACTGGCGAAGAAGAGCATACATACTTCAAGGCTTTGTTTGACTGGGAATCTGGGAAATGGGCAACGGTGAACGATGGGTTCGACTGGCGACGGTCGTTTTGCGACTGGCGACAGTCTTTTGCGTTATGTGTTCTTTCCTTTCGTTCGAGTGGTTTATTGGATTCTGGTCGGAGTTCTTCTTGTGCCTCTTGCCTTCTCCTGTCTATTAGGCTTTATCTTCAAGGGGCTTTGTCAGTCTTTATCACATATTTCTCGTTTCCTTGTTTCACCTTGAGGAAACCCCTTCTCAATTGCATTTCAACCTGGACCTATGGGCAGTGGAAACGCTTGTCGGATTTGCATACTTACCTTTGCTCGTCTTGTCTGTTCAAGTTCTTCTCTCTTTGATCATTCGTACTAGTAGTGCTGTCGGGTAGACTTTTGACTTCAATGTGTTGCTCTCAGGTCCAGTTTCATAGAAGGCTAAAATAATACCTACCCGTCACTCACCTGGGCAGTCGCGCGGATGATACAGCGGGAAGATATATTTAAGAATGATGATATAGATTCAAATCTGATATACAAGTCAAAAGTCACAATGGTATCACACATATATCCACTCGGGAGCCTTGTCGCTCACTCAAGTTACAAGAAAAATCAAAATGTTCCAGAATATGCAAAGAAAAGGACCCGCCTCATTCCAACTCGCAGAAAGGCACCAGGCTCAGCTGCGGCGAGTTTCGTCCCCTTATAGCCATAAATATAAACATAGATTCGAAGGCATAGTGGATGAAGGCATCTGAATCTTTTAGAAGGGAGATGCATTGCTGACACAGCGAAAAACGTTATTTTGCTTTTACAGAGTCTGCTTGCCACGAGTCTCGATGGGGAGGAAGACCATGGCTACAAATGCAGCCAAGATCAGAGCTCCAGATGCGTAGATGGGCGCATCAGCACTGGAAGTTGAGGCGTAGATGGCGACCAGTGGGGCACATAGGCCAGCAATACGGTTCAAGCAGCTGCAGATACCGGTGCCAGTACCGCGGTTCGGTGCAGGGAAGACCTCGGGCGTGTAGGCGTAGAGAACACCGTACATGATGTTCTGGAAAAAGGCTTCGAGGCAAGTGCAAGCAAGTTGCACGCTGGCGTTGGTTGAGGCAGTGAAGCAGAACAATAACACACCAGTGATCAGCGAAGCGATGGCCATAGTTCCCTTGCGACCAATGTACTTGACCTCCACGGTGTAGCAAGCCAGAAGGGAGCCAGGGACACCGACGATGGAGGTGATGGCATAGTTGCGGTAGGTGATGTAGGCCGAATTGGTCTGGCCACCGGAGCTGCCCAGGTACTGGGGCAGGAAAGCGTTGAACAGAGGATATCCCATACCAATGGTGGCCCAGCAGAACCAGAGGATGACGGTGGTAATTCCCAGGCGCTTGTTGTTGAACAGGGGTCCGATGCGCTCCATAGAAAACTTGGAAAAGAAGCGCTTGATAATGTCAACGAAACCAAGCTTCTCTTCCTCCTTTGTCTCGGGGTGTCCACCAATCTCGTTCAGGATCTCAGTAGTCAACCAAGTCTTAGTCTTGTTCTTGTAGGCGATACCGTGGACGGAAGCGACCGCCTCATCCTGACGGCCGCGAGACAGCAAGAACTTTGGCGACTCGTAGAGATGGAAAAAGAAGAAGCGGGCGATGAACATGCAAAATGTGATAGCACCCAGAGTCAAGACCAGATAACGCCAGCCCATGTTCTGCTCTTTGGTGCAGTTCTCTGCACTCTCGCAGCTGAAAGTAGGAATGAAAGCCCAAGCAAGCAGACTAGAAATTAACTGGCCAATGGGCCACCACACACTTAGCATGGTCAGCATGTTTCCAGAGGCCATGGGCAGGAACTCCAAAAACAGAGCGCCATCGACAGGCAAGTTACCACCGACCCCAAGGCCCAAACAAGCGTACAAGGCGGAGACACTAATGAATTGTTAGCCACGAGCAAGAATAAGATCCGGCTTGTCAGAGAGAACATACCCAATCCAGTTGGGAGCACCACCTGCTGCCAAGCCAAAGGCACCGGCCAAAAACAGAGTGGTGTTGAAGGCGACGCGACGACCAAGAATATCAGAAGCAATACCCCAACTTGAGGCGCCGATGCAGAGACCCAAGAAAAGAGCACAGGTGGTGAAGCGGACCTCGGATTCCGAAATCCCAAACTCATAAGAGATAGGGGTCAGAGTAAGGGCAACACCCTAGTCAAGTTAGCTTTGATGAATGCAACACAGCCGAATTTGGTATTATATTGTCTTCTTACCTGGAGCCAGAGGCTAGCAAAATATGTTAGCTAATCATTCGATGAAAAGTAGACTCGGATTTTAGAGCAAAAAGCACTTACTTGTCTGCAAGCCAACCAAAGCCGCAAAGAAAGAACAATTGCCACTGGTAACGGCCCATGCCGATATCCATGAGGGCACTGTTGATAACCTTCGCCTTGCCTAGATGATCAAACCAGTTAGATTTTAAAAAGCAAAACACTCAATTCACCATATCATAGTAGTGGGCGCTTCTGGGACTGCAATCATGGATAGGAGTTAGACATACGATCGTATACAGAGTCATGTGCCGATGCGGCAATGTCAGACTCAACCTCCGCACGTAAAGACTCGATGGTCCGATGACAAGGTTCATTTACAGAACCGCCGGAGGAGCCATTCTCAGACGAAGAAGCCCGCTCCAGGGACTTGTTTGCTTCCTCGGCCTTCTTCTCATCGTCGGTCAGTGCGGGCTTCGGACGAGCTGGAGCATCAGCCAGCGGGATGACAACACCCGGGAAGTTCTGTCTATCCTTCTTGAAGGGGTTAAATTTCTCAATGCCCATTATGACGGTTTACGGACAAGTCGCTTTGGAAATAAAAACGGTTGGCGCTACTGCAAAGATCGAGGTGAAGGTTTCGTGAGTCGTTGGTTTAGGGCAAAGCTACAGCTGGCGCAATCGAGAGTGGAAGACTGTCGGAGGGTCTCATCAATGGTGGGCAAGTTCGCACAGGGAGTTTTCTGGAAGATCTCGGTCGAGATACGCTGGCTGTAATCGCTGGAAGGTGCGCACGGGTGTTTTGCTAGTATTTGAGTCGAGGCGTGAACTGGGTTGGATGGTATGGTATAGTCGAAGGAGCAGAAGAATGCTGTCTTTTTTGTCTTTTTCTCGGAAAGTTGAAATATAAAGAGGTGTAGGTAAGGTAGAATGCTTCCCAGGGAGGAAAAACGAGGGAAGCTGAAGATAGCTCTACCTCGAACCCAGAGGGAGAGTGGAGTTGAGTGGTTGAAAGGGTGGAGAGGAGAGGGGAAGTTGGAAGGTTGAAGAGAAGAAGAAGAAAAAGAGAGAAAAGGAAGCCGATGGGAGAGGTCTAATATAGAAAATAGAAACCACGGAACCCCAGTATCGCGCTTTCCCTTCCCTTTTTTTTCACCTTTTTTTCCCCTCCGCAGAGAAGTAACGATGGTATTAAATTACGGGATGTCCGCTTGTTTCCAAATTGCGACAAGGCCGGACCCTCTCTCAACTAGCACCAAAAGGGGGATTAGCGCGAAAGACAAAGTGCATTTCGGGTTTGCCCATCCCGTCTGGGGTTGACTGGTATTGGTATTACAAGATTACAGGGCCGGGGTACAGAGTTTGTACTACTAGTAGTACGGTTGAGCTCGGAGCCTTGACAATGCTCATAGGCAATTTTAAATTTAAAGAAATCATAAATAAAAGTTGTGATGTAAAGGATATCGTCAAGAGATAAAAAAAAGAAGAAAAAAAAAGAAAGAAAAAGTACTAAAGGGAAAGAAACAAGGCCCGGCGCCCCTGAACACGACGAGCTGCCGAACACGGCATAGCGCAGCCACACCCTGGCAGGCGATCACTCAGAGGCGTCATCTTCAACGCTTGACTGGCTGCTCGTCTCGGGCCGCTCTGGGAGGCCGGTCCGTCTATACGGTCCGTGAAGTTTCCCATTTGACTTGCCTATTCCCTATCAAAGGATCGAGATAGGCAGTACGGTGGTGGATGGAAACTTCTCAGGGCTAGAATGTCGCGCGGGCATACTTCGTGGCGCAGCCTCAGGAATATCCGACGGTGGGAGTGAGAGCCAATTGGAACCGTATCAAAATGGTCATTTAGCCATACTCGTAGAAACCGCATTCGATAGCCTCCACGTGCTCGGGACGACGTCATCGCCTTTCTCTGTCGATGAATTCTGCTCATCCAATCGCCATTTCTGGTTTTCTCTCTGTCCATCGTCCGCAAATTGACTGGACTCCATTACACACCGATACTTGTACTGTCTCAACGTACCGATGCCGATCCCCCGCAAGTTTAAGAAAGGATATCCTAATATCCCAGAGGGAAGATCTGATTTCACAACGAGCACGACCTTCTCAACGAAACCTGGTGGCGCTTCATCTTGACCGCATTCGGGACTGACCCCCTCCGGAGCCATGGGTACAAATCACTCTGAAGAGGCGAAAGACTTTTGATGAACGACCCCCCTAATAACAGAATACGGGCAATATGACTGGCCAGTTCTACCTTCGCGTAGCTCACTGCACGAATCAGAGTGTCCGCCCTGGCGACCAGTGCTTTTTTCCATCGGCCGATGGTAATTTATCCCAGGTATCCCCCTTGTAACGTGGGCGCCGCCACCCGACACTGCTTGTCGCGACGCCCCCGATCCTACACTTGCGTGAGACGTGGGTCGGTGGTCCCGGCTTCTTTTTCTTTCCTTTTTTTCATTACGACGTGGAGACTGGGGGTGGTCCCTCGGCAATTCCCGACTCCCTTGTGGACTCGGTACCTACCATAACAATACCCAATGGGAGTCAATCGAATTATTCGTACGTCTGAACTACATGCCAAAAAGCAGGAACAAGAGAGGCAGGGAGAAAGAAAAGTAATATTCAGAACAAACGCTCCACTGAGGCATATCTTTTCACCCCCAACTTTTCATATGGAATTTAACAACTAAGAGTGCGGGTTACAGACCGTGCGTTACACCGGTAGCCCTATGTCTTGGCTGGCGGGCTGGCCGAGGCTGGCCTGGTCGAAAGCTGCCGCTCAATTAAGAGGCGACTAGATGGCAAATGAACATCTGGAGGGTACATCAAAATAAATCATGCTAGCCACGCGACAATTGCATACTGGCTGTGCATAGGAGCCCTTGCATATAGAGTGCGGGAAAGGAATTGCCACTTTGGTATTCCCGTGGGTAGCCCAGGGCATCGTGAAGCATACTGCTATCGCAACTCTGCTTATGCTCTTGCATAATCTACATCATTGTGATTGAATGACTAGTGTGTCAACAGGCATCAAACTATCTTGCAGTCTCCAGTCCGGACATAGTCCAATGGGATAATCCTTAGCTTCTTTTTCGGAGCATCTCCGCGTCACAGAATAGAACAGGAGAGGGGCGTGCTGTAGATCGGGCATCATTGTCAAGAAAATACCTCATCATTCTTATCTGTATAAATTAGTTTTGCTATATACGTGGAATCATATGGCTGAAAGAGAGCTAGTACTTTGCATCCATGACCCGCTTCAGTATAAACCCCGCGTACTTACATCTTCCCTTAGGGCCGTGCGGAGAGGATTCATGACGATACGAGTCATCAAACGCTTACAGTTCCCTCCCAAATGAGTTAAACTTTTGCAACGCCACTGTACCAATTCACAGAGTACGTATTAGTGAAACCCTGCGGCTCCGCCCCGGGCACCATATATCCCGGAATATCTGGACTGAAACCTTAATGCCGCTTCTCGTCCATAGACCGGGGATATAAAGTATCTCACTGGTCACTATGTTCAAACCCCCTATTGAAAACTTTCTCTGCAAGATAATTGAAATCCCCAAGAGCTGGTAGACCCGACTCTGATACACTTAGGTCAGCAATCATCTTCGAATGTAAGACAGGGGCGGCGCTGTGAAAAATAACTTAAAACGGAAATCCAGTCCAGGTGGCGGTGACGGCTGACATCACAAGATAATTCTTTGGCGGTTATCTATGTAGATCGGATTTATCATCTCGAATAAATAGGAAGATAACGGAATCAAGGTTTCCCGCGGAAAACTCTAGCCAGATAGGCTCCTGTGTGCACGGCCATTGCGGGTGCTTATGACTGACTTACGGAGAGGGACTAATACATAATGCCGAGATGGGCCACACGGTCCGAATGCAAGGCTGATCCGGGTCGGTTTCATGTTTTCTGGGGTAATTAAAAATACCTGGATTCCTGGTCAATCTGGCGCAGTAGGTGAAATGCTCTCAGAGTTGCGGTCAGTGCTACCTACCAACGTTCTTGAAAATCTACTGTTTTCTATATCTTTAATATTGCTGATGGAAGAGGGTTTCGTCATATGTGCAATTTCATTTGCTGTTTAATTAGACGTCTTTATTGCTATGTACGAGATTGCTAATGCCCATACACCACGCTGCTTCTGTTTAATCACAGTGCTTTCGCTTCGATGCGCACTTTCAAAGTGAGTCAGTCCGCTTGAGTAGCCATTCTAAATGGCGATACGCAACACGAGGCTGATACTGCGGCTGCATGTGGCCAGACATATAGGTCTCTGCCCACATCAATCCACGTTCGAAGTGCTGAATACCCATGATGCCCTGGGGTCCGTCAAGACTCGATGCGCCATTTTCCTCGAAAACACTCTTGTACATAAGGTCGGGGATCTCAATGTCAATGGGAGTCTCGGGCTTCTCCTGGAATCCAAGGTGACCGTTCCAAGTCATGTTCTGAATGGATAGAAGTGTACCATTGGTGATAATGACCATGTCATAATCGCCATTGCTGATGAGAACACGGTTTGTCGCCTCAATCACCTGAGGCAAGACCTTTTCGATAGGGTTTGCTGAGGTATCACCTTCTTGTTCAGGACCTGCGTTTCCACCCACGAAAACAGGCTCAGCTGAGCATTCGGCCCAGGTTACATTGGGTGCATGCAAGGCATGTTTGACGTCCTTCCTGTCAAAATAGACGGTCGAGCCTTCGGCCTGGTAGACAAGCGAGGTGGGGAAGGCCAGTACATCCCACAGCAAGGGACACATCAGGTTAATTTCGTACAGATCGAAGCATGGGTTGATGCTGAAGATCTCGTTGTAAACCATGTCGAAAACATCACACTTGGCGTCTGTGGTGTAATTGAAAATCTTGGTTGGCTGCTCCTCGGGTGGAGGGAAGGTCAGGTACTTGTCGATGAAGTCGCTATATCCACAGGTCTTGTGCAAGTGCTCGAGCTCGTTCATGAATGACTCATTGAAGTTGAACAGATTTGCATTGTTCTGAACGAGCGGCACTACTGGGACTTGTTCTTGGACGTAGTCGAACTGACCAATGCATGGGTCATAAGCAAGTGCACCTGTTGACGGTTAATAGTATTCTGTCTTGATAGTTCCCATTCTCACTAACCTTGTAGGTCGAAGTACTCCTTGTCATCTTCGTCCAGCATTGCAGCTGAGATGTAAGGGACGTAGCGACCAGCATAACTTTCACCGGTAACATAGATCTTGAAGTTCTTGATACCGAAGGTCTTTTGGAAGTTCTTGAAGAACTTGACAAAGTCCTGTGCTGTTTCTTCTTGGGTGGTGGCAGTTGGTGTACCGATAGAGTAGCCGGTTCCAACCGGCTGGTCGACCCTGGGGTGAGAGTTAACAAACTACCTCCCCTAGTGTATCCAACGACGAAGCCTGATACTAACCACAAGACATTTGTGAGGTTCACCCAGGAATATGGATTCTCTACTGGCGCAAAGGTACCAGGTTGCCACAGGAAACGGCCGGTTTCCTGGAGGAAGCTCTCCATGGAACTGCAGCCAGGTCCACCATTCAACCAGATAGTCACCTCGTCCACAGGCTTCCCAATGGTCGGTTGGTAAATGAAAAACAGCGCCCGGGAGCTATTGCTCATGTCAATCGGCATGAGGCCGGAATACATCTCTCCGATATCGAAAGGTACATCAGGCAGGTGGTTAACTAGGTACTCTGTGCGAATGGTCAGCGAAGCCAATCGGTAGATAAGGCGAGAGTACTCACTCTCGGTCTTCTTGTTCGAGAACCGAAAATCTTTTTCGGATCGCACATGCTTCGCCTGAGCAGCCTCCGCTGCCCGCTTGGCGTTCTCTAACGGAGCACGGGCGTGCTCAGCAAAACGACCATGCTTGGATGCGGCGACAGTCTCCGAGCCCACTGCAAGGGCTAGGAGACCGGAGGTCAAAACAGATTTCAACAGCATTTTAGGCTATGGGAGAAAATGGGTGTGATTTGGGGAGAACCCATGAAAATATTCACTCTGCGGAGTAAACAAACTGGAGCGGGTGAATACAAACTAAATATGTACTCTGTGCCCTCGACACTTGTCATGCTAACCCCATAAATTGATTAGCGGCCGGCAAGGCAATGCTTCTTCTTGTGCCATTACTGGGTCCCCCTCTTCGATACCAGTGAGCCACTGAGGTCAACTTGCACTGCCCAAGCGGGGTTTAGAATCTCCGCCAGCCCCGGAAATGGTAACTCGCATGCAAATCGCTTGCCCCAGCTTTAACCGATCTGCGTCCCTTTGTTTCTGGTAGCCCATTTCCCTGGACAGAGCTGAATTTATCTAGCGGGCAGACATGGTTGCCTTTCATGTTGGAAACTCCCATTTTCCAGCCTACTGTTCTCTCTTGGTGTGTCAATTTCTGTCTCCGGGTGGATGTTATTCAGTAGATTAGGGCTTCCCGGGACTGCGACGGGATTCCGACAAATAGGCTTATTGCGCCCGGAGATTGGTGACGAGACTCGATCTAGCTTCTCCTCTTCCCTCGCGTGGTGACATCAATTAGGCTACGCCCATTGTGACCCCTCCCCGCTCGGATCATACGGCTACCATTGCAGAATCTGTGTTGAGACTCTCCGAGTCTGACTCGGATTATCCATGTACGTAGCTTACATGTTGCATATGTCATGGTTAGTGAGCTAGTGAGTCATGCCTAAAAGGTCTTTCTTAAAAAATGAGGCCATTAGTAGAAGGATAACTCGGTTTATCTCGGTCTATCTCAAAGATAACAAAGGGCCCCTGACTATCAGGACCCGCCGTGGCTTGCGATGAACGCGAGTGCGGGATGGGTATTGGCTGCGATAGTACTCCGTACATGAGCTGAGATTGCTTGTTTCGGGTGATAAGCTCTGGATTAGCCTTTGACTCGCTGTAGTGCCGAGGTACCTGGACCGCTATAAGATTTATCCAGAAGTTGAACGGGAGGGAACTTGAACTTTGGAAGTCTGCCGGTGTAATTGATGTCTATTCGCAGTTATATATACCCGCCTGTCTGTCACAACCCCGCTAACAGATCGAGACAGAAAATACCTGGGCACCAAAGGACTTGGATCGAGATAAACCCCGCTGGAACCCAAAAAAGCACTCTTCAAAAATGAAGAAGACATCTATGCTTCACCTCTAAAGGATCAAAAAAATACAAAAAGTGTTGTCAAGATTCAGCAAAAAGATGGACTCGCGGGGAATCGAACCCCGGACCACTCCCATGCTAAGGGAGTATTATACCACTAAACCACAAGCCCAATTGGATGAAAGGTTGCCTGAATTTAGGCTACATGAACCAAAACAATTGATATCTCAAAAGTAATGAGGTTCGGGCATCCCCTTCCAAGGCAGTCTATGAGATCCATCGCGGGACTTGCCTGAGTGAACATACTAGTGGAAGCTATCGGTTTAAGACTGCGATCCTCTTATCGAGGCAAATATTAACTTGCCACATGGTTCCGTTTTCATTGGGCAAACATATGGCTTGGTTACACAAGGCATGCTTCCTGTCGGTCCATGCCGATCCTCCGGCAACGCATGTGGTTGATGGGGGTGATTGGGTAAATTCTCCGAATCTGCACGTTTTCATGGCCCTCCCTTGAGTGCTCCAATCCTATAGCGGCGTCTTATATCAATCGGAGTTCGGAGTAGAAATGTCTAATTCTCACTCACTCCGAATACGAGTACACACATAGAGAAATGGAGTACTCCGTATGGAGCAACAGCCGGGCGAGAATGGCCCACTTACCCGCCACCAATAGCCGCTCGTGACCGAATTTTCCACGTTATGAAAACGGGCCTAGAAAGACCCAGGAACCATGCTCAAAGCCAATCGGGGAGAACTCCACTGAGTGAGGTGAACTCCAACTTCTGGATTGCTAATGACCCCTCTCCATCTTCAAAAAAACATTTTCAACTCCCCCCCCCCCAGATCCCCATAATAGCTTGGCCTTCAAGTACATCAAAGGCAGCGTGAGAGGGCACTTCCTCGACAGAAATTTATCACCTTCATAATAAGGGAAGAAAAGTCTAAAGCTACACGTGGAGAGCGGAACTACCCCCCACATATAATGTCCACTTTTTCGGGCCTCACCACCACAACATCTAATGCATCGGGTCGCCATCAACATGGTATTGACCCTACCCTCGACCACACGGTCGTGTCTGAAATCCACGAGACAGAGGACCAGGTGACCGGAGCCGATCTGGAAAAGACTGGTACGCATGTCTCCGATTTTGAAAAGCAGGACCAAACCCACAACCCCAACCAGGATGCCGAACATGAGCCAGCTACCGCCAACAAGTCAGACAACAACGATGAGCTCTATCGTACGGCTTCTACGGTAGCCCCTTCACACCGCTCTGTTCGTAGGGACCCCATGAGCCGGGTCACGACTGACGCGGAGGGCAACACTTACCCAGAGGGTGGGCTTGAAGCATGGTTGGTGGTGCTCGGGAGTTTCTTGGGTCTCTTTGGCTCCCTGGGACTCGTCAACACCATTGGTACTTTCCAGGCCTACATAGAAAACCACCAGCTGAAAGACTATAGCTCCGGTAACATCGGGTGGATCTTTGGCATGTATGCCTTCTTGACCTTCTTCTGCGGTGTTCAAATCGGCCCCATCTTCGATGCCCGCGGGCCGCGTTTTCTTGTCCTGGCAGGCTCCATCTGTGAGATGGCGATGATGATACTCCTAGGATTTTGCACCAAGTACTGGCATTTTATGCTTGTGATCGGTGTTCTGGGCGGAGTGGGCGCGTCTTTGATATTCACCCCAGCCATCTCAGCAATCGGTCATTTCTTTTTTGAAAAACGTGGAGTCGCAACCGGTATTGCTGCTACCGGCGGCTCGATTGGAGGAATTGCCTTTCCCCTCATTCTGGAAAGCCTTTTCCCTAAGATTGGATGGGCCTGGGCAACCCGTGTGATTGCCCTGATATGCCTAATCGCTTTTGGATTCGCAAACCTACTCATCAAATCTCGCCTACCACAACGGCCTTTCTCTAGAGAAAATATCCTTCCGGATTTCAAGATTTTCCGCGAGCCTCGATTTGCATTAACTACCGCTAGCGTGTTCTTTATTGAGTGGGGTCTTTTCGTGCCTATCAGTTACATCTCCTCTTATGCTCTGGACCATGGCTTCTCCACGAAACTTTCATACCAGATGGTAGCCATTTTGAACGTTGGCTCGTTCTTCGGAAGATGGCTTCCAGGATTCTTTGCTGATTTCCTTGGCCGATTCAACACCTTGATTGCGACTGTGGCTCTCTGCTTGCTGTGCAATGCATGCCTTTGGCTTCCTGCCGGGAACAGTCTGGCATTGCTCATCGTATATGCCGTCCTCTTCGGCTTCTCCAGTGGAAGTAACATCAGTTTGACGCCCGTCTGCGTCGGTCAACTGTGCAAGACTGAAAATTACGGTCGTTATTACGCAACCGCATACACGATTGTGAGCTTTGGGTAAGTATCAGTTCTTGAACACAGTTTCTGATGTCATTTGTACTCTTGACTGACATATTCGCTGCTAGCACCCTGACCGGTATCCCCATCGCCGGAGAAATCCTATCGCGCTGCAACGGTGAATACTGGGGCCTCATTGCTTTCACTACAGTCTGCTACGCGGCTGGTCTCGCTTGCTGTACCGCCGTAAAGGTCATACAGGTCGGCTGGCGTCGTCCTCTCGCTATTTACTAGGTCACCATAGGCCACGCGCCGATGTCTACCCGAAATTGTTGCAAATGCAAGAAATACTCACCCTTTGAACACCAACGACACGACTTCATGACCTCACAGAATAAAAGCTACTAAAATTGCACAGAGATTGAATTTTTTTTGGGAATTTGAGGTTACCGCCATATTGAGTGCCAGGCGGTTTGAAATTATCTTGCTCTCCACGACAATATCAGCGAACCAACAAACATACGCGTCAATTTCGCATGCATCTTATCATAGGTTAAAAAGTTTCTAGTTTACTAATGCTAATAAATTTTTCACCGTTGAATCCATCATTCCTTTTTTTGCATGGTCATTAATTCACGATACAATGATCTCATCCGCTAGGAGATCGCATAATATCTCCGAGGAGAACAGGTCCAGGTTCAGGTCCAGATCGTTGTAACTTGGCGGTCACAATGATGGTACCTGAATCTGTCAAAACCCGAGGAACCCACGGAATATATTTCCAAGAGGAACGGCCGGAAGCGCTGGGAGGACCATGGAACCTGGTAAACATAGGGCTCTCTTCAGCAAGACCAACCATATATGGTCGTCAGCCCATACCTGGAAAGCTAAGTCAATGACATCGCTCGATCATCACTACCCTTCAAGGTTTCTGGCTATGCGCTACATATTACAAGGTCTTTGTCTCTGCGGCCTATGTCCTTCTACCTTGCTTCCATCTTCACTTTTGCTTGCTGTCCAGATTGCTTCGCTGTGTGTTATCCTGCTCCTGTCCGGCAGGTCGTGCAACGCTGTGATCTGCATCAAGTTTGCTGTTGCGTGGACTTTGCTTCGATCCGATTGACTTTGTTTTACATTCTCTTTTCTTGCCACTTATCCATTCAATCCCGCCCATTATAAGTTTGAGTGGTCACGGAACGTTTCAACTTTTCTATGATCAATTGTCCTCTTGACTGAACACTCACTCGGTTGATTGTTTTCACGCCCAGACTCTTGATATCCCATCATGTATCCTAAAAGATGCATGGCCTTGCTGGCCGCCGCTTCTTGCATACTCTTGCAGAGTCTCCCAGCGAGTGCAGACGATCTCGCTATCCTTGTTGATCGCGACGAGAACCGTCACTTGCTAGAACGTCATAATATCGCCAACACGGGCGCCCTGAGTTCAGCAGTTGCTTCCGCTACCACCTCTGGCGAAGAGACCGCAAATCCTTGCTCAACTTCAACTGGATCTACTGGTGCACCTGGTGGCGGTATTTCCCCCGGAGGAGGAACTAGCCCTAGTGGAGGCACATCCCCCGGTGGCGGTATAAGCCCTGGTGATGGTAGTGCTAGCCCTAGCTCTACTGGTAGCCCTGGCGGCGGTACCTCTCCCGGTGGTGGTACTTCTGGAGGAGGTTCGTCCCCTGGAGGAGGTACAAGCCCTGGTGGAGGCACTTCTCCTGGCGGTGGCACTTTTCCTGGCGGTGGCACTTCTCCTGGCGGTGGTACCTCTCCTGGTGGTGGCACATCTCCTGGCAGTGGTACAACTGGTGGTGGCACATCTCCTGGTGGAGGCACATTTCCCGGCGGCGGTGCAAGCCCTAGTGGTGGTGCTAGCCCAAGCTCTACCGGTAGTCCCGGCGGCGGCACCTCTCCTGGTGGTGGTACGTCCCCTAGAGGAGGTACTTCTCCTGGCGGTGGCACTTCTCCTAGCGGTGGCACGTCCCCTGGCGGTGGTACGTCCCCTGGCGGTGGTACGTCCCCTGGCGGTGGTACATCCCCTGGCGGTGGTACTTCTCCTGGCGGCGGCACTTCTCCTAGCGGTGGCACGTCCCCTGGCGGTGGTACATTCCCTGGTGGTGGTACTTCTCCTGGCGGCGGCACTTCACCCGGTGGAGGCACTTCTCCTGGAGGTGGTAACTCCGGCGGATCTAGCTGCCCTGAGATCTCTTCTATCTGTGCCCCATTCTGCTCCACTGCAACTGCGTCTACAGTGACAGTGACAGTGACTAGCTGTCCAACATCTGGCGGTGGCGGTGCCGGAGGAGGCTCATCTGGCGGTGGTCCCTCTGGCGGTGGTCCATCAGGTGGAGGTGGAGGAGGTGGAAATCCAGGCGGAGGTGGAGCGGGTGGAGGTGCTGGCGGAGGAAGCAGCAGCGCTGGTGCTGGCGGTGCAGGTGGAAAACCCTCAACCTCTGGCGGAGGTGGAGCTGGTGGAGGAGGATCGAGCAATCCTTCGAGCAGTGCAACTGGCGGCGGATCTAGAAGTGCATCTGGAAGTGGCAGTGGCAGTGGCAGTGGCAGTGGCAGCGCAAGCACAACCAACCCCGGATCGCAAACTACTTCCAAGAGCTCGACTCCCTTCATCCCCACCACTCGTACAACCAGTACAACCAGTGCAACTAGTACAACCAGTGCAGCTAGTACAGCCAGTGCAGCTAGTACAGCCAGTGCAGCTAGTACAACCAGTGCAGCTAGTACAACCAGTGCAGCTAGTACAACCAGAGGGCCAGTTTCCACAGCTTCCACAGCTTCCACACCTTCTACCTCAAGCTCAAACCCAGGCTCTAGCCCTAGCACCTTGACAACAGTAACGTCCTCGGCCACACCCCCGGAATCGTCTCCGTCTACAACCCCAGAGACATCTCCACCCACCACCCCAGAGACGACTCCATCTACGACCCCAGAGACATCATCATCCACAACCCCAGAGACGTCTCCATCTACGACTACCGAAGAGTCCACGACCACTCGCGAATCCAGCACCACCCCCGAAGCGTCGCCCACAGAAAAAGTCAAAGAGAAAGGAAGTCATTTTCAACGACGAGACTCCAATGTGATTCGACGAGAGCCCGGTATCGTTACACGGGGAGTGCTGAGGAATATAACCACGCCGTTCACTAACACGAGCAGTACTTTCTCGAATGCGACGACTGCTCTTAACGTAACCCATGCCTCGACTCAATTCACCGCGACGGCAACGAATGTTCACCCTTCATGGCCGCACTGGGGTCGTATTTGGAATTAATTTGCTGGTAATTTGGTCGTTGATTCTTGGGGGTTGGTATTGTTAGAAGGGAGGGGGAAGGCGTTAAGTTGAATACTTTTCGGATCTGGCTGATAGTTTCAGCCTTATATAGATCTAATAATATGATTGCTCGTTTTTATGGTCCCCTTTTTGAGGGAGTGAGTTTGCTGGGACTACCTGCACTCATTGCCTTTATTCTACAAGATACTACTAGTACTACTAGTATAATTAGGGCAAGGTGAAAGAGGATGATAGATAGAATGGAATGAATTCTTGCATTTTAGCCTCGCCCAAGATGAAACACCCCGGGCAAAAACTAGCTAAGACACCACCAGTGGCAGGAGAGAAAAGAAGAGAGAAGCCTCGGAACCTTGGGGCGTCCTCTCTAGCACCAAAAAAGATGACTTGACAAGAACGTGAAGGGAACAACTAGGTACAATACAAAAATAGAAGTGATGACATAAACAGGCTCCGAGGCAATATTGCAAGCGAGAGAATAGATGGCAAAGCAAATGTGACGACATTGGAAATCCCAATGGGATAGATCAAAAGTAAAAGCACGCCTTCTTGTTGCAAACTCCCCCTTCAGTCACCCACTTGACTGCCCAGGCCCTTGTTGAAGATAAAAAAAATGATACGCCAAACACCACCAGAGATAGGTACCATGGTAAACGAATGCAGAAACGGGATCACTTGGTGAAGCGAGAAAATGACAGGAGAATGAGGTAGGTGGGTATGAGATGAACAAAATGTCAAAAGTAGAAAAATGGAAGAGGTGCTCACGGGGCCCTCTCAAAAGAGGTCTTTAAGAAGAAGCGCTCAAAAAGACTCAATATAGACAGGGTATCAATGGCCACATCAAGCCATAGAGGCAGATTTGCATGGCGAGAAAGTACATGTTCAAGAGATGCAAATAAGCTCAGGTACTGTTGGATCGCAGTAATGACTGTTTTGAGAAAACAATATGAATTAGCCAGGGTGTTCGAATGTGTTTTCCTCTTCAACATACAATGCTTTTAACGTACCCGATCATCGATCATCTCTTCGTCTTTGTCCTCTGTTGGACTCACTACGCTTCCTCGAGTGATCGGACCGGAGGAGGTGACGGAGCGAGTCTCAGCACTCGGCCGCGTGGGAGCTGGCAATGGCTTCTTATTTTGAGACTGTTGCTGCAGTTGCTGATTCTGATTGTCGGACGAAACGGAGGAGTGGATCGGGTGCATTTCTCCGCTGCTGGAGATCCGAGACTCCTTGCTCTTTTCGAGAAGCGAGCCACCGAGCGTAGCACACTTGAGAATAGTCTGCATCATTTGATTCTGCTTGAGTGGTTTGGACAGATATTCGTCCATTTGCGCCTGGATGCACTTTTCACGATCTCCCAACATGGCGTGTGCCGTGAGAGCAATGATTGGTGTCCGCTGCAATGCACTCTCCCGTTCATACTCACGAATCTTGCCTGTGGCTTCAAATCCTCCCATTACAGGCATTTGAACGTCCATGAGGATAACGTCATAGCGGCGCTTCTTGACGGCCTCAACGGCCTCAAGACCATTGCCGACGACAAAGACGTTGTGGTTGTGTTTTTGAAGAATCTTCATCGCAAGTTGCTGGTTCACATCGTTATCCTCGGCAAGAAGAATGTCGAAGGAGCGGGAGTTGTCGGTAGTGATCGGGGTCGAGCGGCCTTCAAGAGCTGGTAGCATGCCATTACCCAGATCGATGGGTTGGCAAGGTGTCGTCATATATGAGCTGATACCAAGATCCAGAGCGGACTTGAGGCTCACGCATACCAAGGGACAGACCAAAACGATAGGAATATACTTGAACTCATCGAAAGTTCGCAAAATCCGAGCGGTGTCGACGGAGTCCACAATGATGACATCGTACGCATGGCCCGACTCCTTCCCGGAGGGGTCTTGAATCTCAGGTGGTGGAACATGTTCTTCATTCCGCACAACCAGTGGCTCCAAGTCAATTTGCTTCAGCATTTTCATGACATTAGCCGCCTGGATTCCATTCTGTCCTTTGTCGATGAAAAGAACTCGGTGGTCACGGTACGGCATAAGTTGAGATGCAATAACCTTCAATGATTGGTCGGCAAGTTTGACGACGCAGGTGAAGTGGAATGTACTTCCATGACCGTACTCGGAAGTGACCCAGACATCACCGCCCATGAGATTGACCAATCGCTTGGAGATGGACAAACCAAGGCCTGTGCCACCGAATCGACGAGTTGTGGAGCCATCGGCCTGTTGGAAGGTATCGAAGATCAGGTCCAACTTGTCTTCCTCAATACCGATACCTGTGTCGGAGACGGAGAATTCGAAGGCATATTCGTTGGTGGTACATTGTTCACGATCCGATTTGCGGATGGTGAGTTTGACTTCACCGTGCTCTGTGAATTTGATGGCATTTCCAACCAGATTGAGAATAATTTGGCGTAGACGGAATGGATCACCAATGACATAGTCGGGTACCGTATTGTCGACTTGATACGTCAGGCTCAGGAACTTCTCATTTGCCTTAACAGCCAGTGTCTTCAGAGCATTGAAAACAGTGCCACGGACGGTGAACGGAATGCTTTCAATGACCATTCGGTTGGCTTCAATCTTCGAGATATCTAGTATATCGTCGATGATGGTGAGCAAACTGTTGGCAAGATTGTGTACAACATTCAGCATCTCTCGAGTGTATGGTTTCAAGTCGTCGGTATCCAACGTGAGTTGCGTCATTCCGATGATACCATTCATCGGGGTTCTGATCTCGTGCGACATATTGGCTAGGAACTCGGACTTGGTGCGATTGGCAAGTTCGGCAGCCTCCCTGGCGGCAGTGTTTCGCTGAATACTATCCCGCAGATTGGAAACCATCTTGTTGATCTTGCGCTTCAGTTCGTCCATCTCACCGGAAGCATTGACAGTAATAAGTTTGGTGAAATCTCCATCTGTCGCGGCATCCGTAATTTCACCAAAAGCACGCACTTGGGATGTGAGATTCTCGGCCATGGTGTTGACGTCCTCTGTGATCTCTTTCCAAGTACCTGCAATTCCTTCAACATTGGCTTGTCCACCCATTTTACCATCGACACCGACATCGCGGGCGACCTTTTTGAGTTCCATGGCGAACTTAGCCAGTCGACCCACCATGTGATTGATGGTGACCTTGAGGGTAAGAATCTCTCCTTGGGCGTGTACTTCAATCTTCTTGCTCAGGTCACCCTTGGCAATGGCCTGAGTGACATCGGATATACTTCGCACTTGAGATGTCAGGTTCTGGGCCATGGTGTTGACATTGTCGGTAAGATCCTTCCATTTTCCTTCCACATTGTCGACCTTTGCTTGGCCTCCTAGAGTACCATCGGTACCGACTTCACGGGCGACCTTGCTGACCTCAAAAGCGAAGGTGTTTAGACGGTCAACCATGCCGTTGATAGTGCTCTTCAAGTCAAGAATTTCACCCTGGACATTGGCTGTGACCTTCTTGGTCAGGTCACCCTTGGCAACAGCCGTAGTGACATCAGCGATCTCACGAACTTGGGTTGTCAGGTTATTAGCCATTCGATTGACGTTCTCGGTGAGATCCTTCCAAGTGCCTTCGACGTCGTTCACTGTGGCTTGGCCACCAAGTACACCGTCTGTACCGACCTCCTTGGCGATCTTGGTGACTTCCTGCGCAAATTGTCGCAGCTGGTCCACCATGGAATTGATAATGTCCTTGAGCTCAGCAATTTCACCTCGGCAGTTGGCTTGCACCTTTTGCGTCAGGTCACCCTTGGCGACGGCCTTGGTGACAGTAGCGATATCTCGTACTTGTGTTGTCAGATTATTGGCCATTGCGTTGACGTTGACCGTGAGTTCGTTCCACATGCCCTGGACACCTTCTATTTGAGCTTGACCTCCCAGCACACCTTCCGTTCCGACATCACGAGCGACTCGTGTGACTTCGGTTGCGAAAGTTCTAAGCTGGTCCACCATGGTATTAATCGTTTGTTGCAGTTCAAGAATTTCACCTTGAGCACGGCTTTCAATCTTCTGACTGAGATCACCGTGCGCGACAGCAGTTGTAACAGTAGCGATCTCTCGCACCTGATCCGTTAAGTTTTTGGCCATAATGTTCACGTTTTCAGTAAGCTCCTTCCAGATACCATGGACACCAGTGATTTGTGCCTGTCCACCTAGTATTCCTTCAGTTCCGACCTCACGGGCGACTCGAGATACTTCACTACCGAAAACTTGTAGCTGGTCCATCATGGTGTTAATCGTTCGTTTGAAAGTAGCGATTTCCGGGTCCATTTCCAGGGGGTGAATTTGGACCTTCATCGAGAGGTCACCGTTGGCGACCTGCGTAATAATACCACCGATTTCTCGCAAGGCCTTCTGGAAAGCCTCGTTTGCCTGTTGATGTTTGCGTAATTCGCGTTCCAGGAGGACGACATCCTCATTTTCAACCTTGGTGAGGGCACGGCGGGTGTGCTCCTCTTGTTTCAGCAGTTCGTCACGGACCTGCGCAATGATGTCCTTCTGGAAACTGATTTCCTCGGCCTGCTTTTGCACATGGTTTCGCAGGATGCTGATATCTTCTTCGCGGACGACCCGGGTGCGGGCTCCAGTTTCGTCCTCCTCGTCGGTTTCGTCATCGTCAAGGTCCACAGTCGGGGGCGGTTGCTCTTGCACTTGCTCTTCGGGGCCCGAGGGGGTTCGCTGTCGCCGATTGGGTTGATTCAGGTTTTGCTGCTGTGTGAGGCAATGAGAGTCAGAACCTTGACCGGACGACAAGCGATCGAGCCCAAAGGTCCACAAAAAGTCTGGGTTCTTCTCGTTGGATCCGAGAGCAGCCAGGGTGGTCTGCTGGGGATTGTCGGGGAACGTGTGATGACTGACAGCTTGGAATTCCAGGTGGTGCACTCGGCGCACCAAGGCCTCCAACTCGGCCTCGAAGGCAGCCTTTGCAGGACTCGGATCTCCGGGGAGTGTGGAAGATTTGGCACCGTTGCTTGATGGAAATTGAAAATCAAAAGGAGGGGAAGATGAGCCGGCGGTAGGCTCGTCTCTGGCGAGAGACTGCAAGACCGCAGTCGCGGCCACAAGAGTCTCGTCCGCACCAGTCATTATGCCCTACGATCGTTAGCGAGGGAAAACGTTTCCATGATAACGAGACACCAAGCAACCCTTGACCCCAAAACCAACGAAAGACCCCCAGGGAAGAAATAAAAATGGCGGGAATGAACCCCAAATAGGGAGTTATTCTCTCGGGGGGGAGGAACTTGGGAGGGTACCGATGCGGGAGTTCAAGCTTACCGGACGGGGGGTTCTGCCACAAAAGATAGACGAAGGGATCTAGGACGACATGGGGCGATGGAAAAAAGGAGGATCCGGGACCAAGAAAGAGAGAGTCGACACGGCCCGAAATATTCGGGCTGAGGAGGGGGTAGATGATAGATAGCAAGGCTGCTAAAGGTTTGAGTCGGGGAGACGAAGGAGACCAAAGGGGGGAGCGCCCGGTTATGTAATCACGACGCTTCTTCCCTTTTTTTTTTGCGGGGGAGGAAAAAGACGGATAGAGATGCACAAATAATAAATCTTCAAAAAATGAGAGAGAAGAAGCTTTAAGGTTTTTTAAGGGGGTGCCGGGGAGAAAGATTTAAAAATTGAGGAGAGTGTAAGATGGAGAGAGAGACGGGGAG
>JAVMSB010000408.1:0-23318 GCA_031761475.1 Penicillium pancosmium | reverse complement strand
CGCCAAATGACCGATTGCAGGGTTCGCATTTATAGGATAGGGTATGCGCTGGTGAGTCGCGTATGTGCTTAGCGAGAGCGTCCTGGTCGCCAAATGACCGATTGCAGGGTTCGCAATTATAGGATAGGGTGTGCGCTGGTGAGTCGCGTAGGTGCTGAGCGAGAGCATCCTGGCCCCCAAATGACCGATTGCAGGGTTCGCAATTATAGGATAGGGTATGCGCTGGTGAGTCGCGTAGGTGTTGAGCGAGAGCTTCCTGGCCGCCAAACGGCCGATTGCAGGGTTCGCACCACTTCATAAGGATAATTCGTCTAAACACTCTGACAGGAAATCGATGAGATATTTATCTCGCTCTAGCTACCCCGCCTTATAATTCAACCCATTTTTAGGCAAAGGTGTCTGGCCTGGACTAATCAATTTCCAAGCAGAGGGTGCGGCAAATACCATTTCCAAATGGGCTGAATATGTGATGCAACTACACATGTACGTGGTCGTGTGGTTTGGGGCATAAAAAAGATATCGTGGTCTAAGCTTATTGGGCGCTTCACTAAATCTAGTGGTTTGCCAAGGCTTGAGCCTCATGCTGAGTCCTCTTCCCCGCTCGTTCGGGCTCTTGTTCTAACCAGCGAATTTCTCTGATGTTTTGAGCTGATTTTGTTATGCTTTTACGGCATTTGAAAATTGAACTTATCCTTACTGCTACACTAAAAATGGACCAGGCGATGGTTGACTCTCCCCAATTGTGGACGGATTTTATGTCCTTGGAGCCAGTCTATTTGAAACTAAAAAGTTTGAAAGAACAGGTAAGATATAATCTGCTCTTTGTAGGTTGAAAATTAATAATAGGCGAAGGGCTGGTCAAATGAAGCCCTTGATAGACATTTCGAGAGCCGAGATAAAACGGCAAGGGATCAGGAAAACAAACCCGGCTTTTACAAAATGACCCGTGGAGTAGGGGAAGGACTGGCCAAAAAGTCAAAGATATTCAAATTTGAATCTACTTGCCCCAAGGTGCTTGACCTCTGTATGGCACCTGGTGGCTTCGCAGCAACGGCCAAAAAACACCTTTCAGGAGCGGTCATCGATGCTATAACGCTTCCTCCTGCAATCGGTGGTTTTGAAGTCATGGACAAAAACGTTTGCCAGAATATTGAGTATGCCGATATCACGATGTATTCAAAGGAAATGGACTTCGAGCAAAATATTCCGGCCGAACATCCAGACTATAGAAAATTTGAAATAAATCGGCCTTTCTTCGGAAATTTATACGACATTGTTATTTGTGGAGGAGCTGTGGGTAAAAGCCATCAGATGGAGCCATACCGCGAAGCATGTGAGCGATCGCGACTAACAGTTTCGCAATTGGTATTCGCAATGAACCGTCTCAAAGCAGGTGGATCAGTCGTATTACTGCTCCACCATGTTGAGTCCTGGGACACTGTGTGTATACTCAACGCCTTCAACCAGTTTTCTCACATTCAACTATACAAGCATCCCAAGATGCATGCTATGACGTCCTCATTCTATCTGGTCGCCAAGAATGTCAATCTGGAGCATCCTTGTGCGAGAACATCAATGTCATATTGGAAAGATCTCTGGAAATACCTTACTTTTAAGGATTTTACGGACATCCCGAGTCCATACTCGACTCTCTATAGGTTAGATGATGATTTTGCTAGAATGATCCAAGATAGCTTCGGGCCTCGTTTCCTCAGACTGGCACGGCCTGTATGGCAAACCCAAGCCAGTGCACTTTACAACAAGGTTTCTACTCAGAATAGCCAAGAGTAATGGGAATTTGAGCGTCTATTTGTTGCATATTAGTATCTTGGATCAAGTTAAGAATCATGTTACCTTGAAATAATATTGTTCGGATAACCTAACCATCTTCGATCGTATTTAGACTAGCCTATGTTGGATTAGGGCTTTACAAAGATCCTAAGAGGATGTATTAGTGGAACCATTAGCAGCGACTCTTGTCTATTAACTAACCATTTCTGTCTTGCTATCGCCCTTATCCTGGAGATTCTTCTAGGAACACAGCTGTTTTGTAATGGATCTGTGTTGTAAGGTATTCGTATCGTCGCACTCTTGAGCTCTATATATTTTCGTAATAGTAGTGAAGTAAACGTCGCTTGGCAGTGGGTCCCAAGAAAAGAAAAGCAGTCACCGGGGTAGAAGCTGTTTTCGCTACCGACTGTATCTTGGCATTTATGGTTCGGGGGATAGTGAAGAGTACGGTGGGTGACACTGATTTCCGGAAATACTGTATATAGTATATATCTGTCTCTAAGCTGAGCATTGCTTCTAGCATGCCATTGAATTTAATTTTGATTGGCACTCATACCATCTAACTAAGGCTGCCAGCCCTTATTTGTCCATATTACAGAGATATATATATCCAAGCATAAAAACCCCACTATCTCCAAAGTCCAAAACAATTCCCTCCAGGGTTAAGCACTCAGACTTTCTCCAAGTTCTAAGGTTGTTCCAAGAAATCATTACTTAAGAAAACCCTAGAAGCCTATCCAGCTTGGACTTAGCCTAATAGGAACTAACCTCTCGAAAACGAACAATCCACAACCAGTATCCAAAACAGAACAGAACTCGCAAAATTCAGACCCGGGACTCAAACTTTTGCTCCCCACTTCATCTAATTGGCAAGATGGCCGAGTTGGTCCAAGGCGTCAGGTTAAGGTCAACCTTAACTCCAATTTCCTGATCTCCGCAAGGGGGCGTGGGTTCGAATCCCACTCTTGTCATTTTTTGCTTGGTAGCCGATCATATCTGAGTCTACACTATCTCTTTGTGGGTTATTGATGTGTTCTCTTTTTTTTTTGGCCATTTGGCTGTTGGTGCTGATCTGGTCCGGTGTTGGTCATCATGGGAGTATATATGAACTATAAAATAACTACGTAACATAACATGGATGGCTATGGCTGTTCCCTCTACGGACTACCTTGGACTACTGACAGTAAAGAACTACCCAGGGTCAGGGGTAACTTTACACCAAGAAAAATATATATATATATTTTTTCAGAAAGCCTTGAAATTCAATATACTACAATGCCGACTAAACCGACATAATAATGCAGGACCCCTATATACACATCTAGGCTGCGCGCGAGTACAGCGCGACCCCAGGAAACTTCAACTTGAAACTCGAGACCCCGGACAAGATAGTAATGATAAAAATATAAGAATATACTCGAAAAAGGGCGGGCTGTAGCAGTCTAAAGCTTGGCACGAGGAGCAGATTGTTCCTCCAGAGCCTTCTCGTAGAGTTGATCCAGGAGTTGGCGGTAAACCTTGACGGTGGGAGGACGCTTGAGCTTGAGACTAAAAGTAAAAAATGAGTTAGTAATTGATCCCTTTTAAATCGTTGAAAGGCCGACTCGGCATTTTGGGGGGCTGGGGCACTTACGTAGGAGTGAGAAGATTGTTCTCAACAGTAAAAGGCTCCAACTTCAACGAAACATTCTTAACTCGCTCATAACCAGCAAGCTTATGCTTCTTAGCAACACGCTCAAGATCCCTCAAAACAGCCCTCCGAATCTTCTCATCCGAAAGACTAGCCTTGATACCCTCCAAATCCGACTGATCAATCGTCTTACCGAGAACCTTCGAAGCAAAGGGGGCATACATATCCGGCGCAATGCCAAAGATACCAACCAAGAAAGTCTGCACACTATCACCGTGCACATAAGCCTGAGCGAAATAGCCCAACTCGGAAAGAATAACACCCTCCAATCGCTCGGGGGAGATGTATTCACCCTGCGCGAGCTTGAGCACGTTCTTGCGGCGGTCGATGATGATGAAGCGGCCCATTTCGTCGATTTGGCATACGTCGCCGGTGCGGAACCAGCCGTCTTCTGTCATGGCTTTGGAGGTTTCTTCGGGGTTCTTGAAATATTCGGTGAACATGTTGTTACCGCGCATGAGGAGTTCGCCGCGGGGGTAGGGCTTGTCATTGACGGAGTACTCCATGTCGGGCAGGGAGACGAGGCAGGCTTCGACGCAGGGGGCTAGACGGCCACAGTTACCGGATGTTAGGTCGTCGGTTGATTGGGCAGTGCCGCAGGCGTAGGACTCGGTTAGACCGTAGCCCTGAAGCACATCGGTGCCTGTTGAGACGCGGAGGAAGTTGTGCAGGGTTGGATCCAGGGGAGCGGAGCCGGATACCATATATCTGGCTCGCTCGAGACCGAGGGCGGAAGCGACCTTCTTGGCCCAGATACGGTCGTAAAGAGCGTGGCGGATTGTGGCCTTGGAGGGGTCCGGGTTCTTTAGGTTGGCTGTCTTGGTTGCGACGATGTGGCGGGACAGTGCGCCCTTGAAACCGGGTTGCTCGACGGTAGCGGCGCGGACTGCGGTGCCGAAGCGACTGTACAGACGAGGGACGGACATGAAGCCGGTTGGCTTGAGGAGCTTCAGATCGTCGACCAGCTCGATGATGTTGCCGTGGAAGTAGCCAATGCGAGCACCGCCCCAGAAGGCAGTGTGCTCGGCAAGACGGGCGTAGATGTGAGCTAGGGGGAGGTAGGAGCACATGGTGTCACCCCGGGCCTGGCCGATAGTGATCAGACCGGCGGAGGTAGCGGCGACGGCGTTCTGGTGGGTCAGAACAACGCCCTTGGGCGGGCCGGTGGTGCCGGATGTGTAGTTGATAGTAACAATATCCGAGGCCGAAGGGGGCTTATATTCACGCTTGGACGCCTCTCCAAGAGCCTCGACCTCGCTGATGGTGTAGATGGAAACATCCAGTCCGGCGGCGACGGAGTTGAGCAGAGCGCGCTTCGAGTGGCCGTCTTGCTCGCCGGCGTCGAGCGGGTCAAGGCAGACAATCATCTTCAGACCAGGCATGGATGCCTTCAACTTAAGGAGAGTTGGAATGTGAGGAAGGGAGGTGACGACACAGCTGAGTTCAGCGTGGTTAATGATATACTCGGTAGCATCTGGAGCTAGGACGTCGTAGATGGAGACTGAGTAGAGGCCTTGAGACATGCAGGCCAGATCTAGAATTTGTTAGATCTTCATCTCGATAGGAGGACTAAGGGAAACCCTGGGAACATACCAGTGATCTGCCACTCGGGACGGTTTTGACACCAGAGACCAATACCGTACTGGCCGTCACGGTGCACGTTGTGCTTCTGGTGGAGCTCGACCAGACCGGCACCGAAATCCGCCCGGCGCTTCTGGACCTGCTCGTATGTAATCCATTGGTATTGATCATAGGTCTTAGTGGTCGGGTTGTATGCGCGCCAGCCGAGGCAGTGGTTTTTAGGTTGACGGTTGGCCGTGGACTCGAACATGTCATGGGCAGTGAGGACCTGAATAATAGAGAGGAAGTGTTAGATGCATGTGTGCTTGTGCTTGTGTATGTGTCTGCCATAGCCGAGGTATAACCGTACCTGAGGGTCAAGAGTCGTCAGGAGTTCCTTTTGGTAGTTCCATGCCCGGTAAACCCGGCTGCGACCTTCCTGCTCGGTGCCAGGAATGCCGACAGAGTATGGGGTGCCCTTTGGCGGGGGCTGCTTAAGCTCCTCTGCCTTGGCGAGATGGGCGGGCAATTGTGAGAAAAACATGGTGACGGTCTAATCTGTTTCCAGGAGAAATTCAGCAGTTAGCAACAGCAACAGCAAGCACATGCTTCGGATGTTGCGGGATAGCGAGATCGCGTATCGCGCAACGATGAGGGGAATCAGGAACAATGACGAACCAAGGAGAGGAGAGGAGAGTGGTAAAAGAGAAACGCTTTCCCAGAGCGACGAACGAGACCACAGGAGAAGAAAGGGAGTGTGGGGGAAGAGAAGAGGGAGAAGTCTGGAGTAGAAAAAGGAAAATCCGGAGAGAACGACTCTTTTCGGTGAAATCTCCTGCCACGATGGGGTCGAAGCGCGGAAAGTACCTCGGCTCGTTCGGACAGCGGGTACCGGTACTTGTGTAAACTATGGGGAGGCCAGCATAAATCGAGGTACCCCTTGAGTCCAGGTGGGTCACCCCTGGGGAAGTTATGCACTACGATGTCATCCGCCACATGCTCTTCCATACTTTTTCACATGGTTGGTGCCCGTGTCTAAGCCTTGGAAGACCCCAAGATGAATGTGTAAAACTTTATATCGTCTAGAATAAGCATGCTATTCGTAAACTTGTTCAGTGTGGAGATGCTAGAATTTATACACAATAATTGATAATATGTAGTATGGAGTAATGTATGTAGGATATGATACAGTAAAAATGGAACACTCAAAACGCCATGCCAGATGCCAAGAAATACGCAAAGACTATAAACAGATGCTTGGAGGCATGTACAACCTCTAACCGCTGATCCACTGCCAGGTCTTGCCGTACCAAGTGGTCGGCTCGATCGTCTCCCAAGTCTCATTATCGAAGGTGGTTCGGCCAGTATCCAGATCAGCCTCAATAGACTTGACAAACTTGGGACGGAAGATAGCCCAATGTCCCAAGTACAGCACAACGAACAAGATGAGACTCAGATAATTGATGAAGAAGTTCTGCACATCGAACTTGGGAATAAAGCAGGTAAAGCCCTGCGTGAGAATGATGAGAGTGTTGAAGAAGAGGCCGTACCACGAGAACCACGGCTGCCAGATAGCCTTGTAAGGCAAGATATCGCGCGAAATGTTGCGCGCCTTCAACGCTCTCTGGAAAGCGATGTGGCAGGCATTCAAAGAGCACCAGGTGATAAATCCAGCGACGCCAGAGATCTGGAGAAGCCAGTTGAAGACATCGGCACCAGCGCTCGACACGTTGAGGAAACCGAGTAAACCGAACGCCGCGGTGAAAAGAACGGCGTAGTAAGGGACACCACCCTTGGAGGTCTTCTTCATAAAGCGAGGGGCGAAGCCCTCCTGAGCCAAGCCGACGATGATACGACTGCCACTGTACACATTCGAGTTGGCGGCGGAAAGCACGACAGTCAACAGAACGGCGTTGATGATATCCGGGAGGACACCGACACCGGCAAGTCGGGCAGCAATCACAAATGGAGAGGCGTTTGCGTTTTGGGCGCTGGCTCCGCTACCGCTGCTAGCAACCATATCTGGGTCGTCGGAGGGGACCACAATTCCGATAAAGAAGATAGTCAGGATGAAGAAGAAAACGATGCGGAAGAAGGTCTTGCGAATGGCGGAGGGGACTGTCTTGCGAGGATTCTCTGTCTCACCGGCCGCAATACCGACCAGTTCGGTACCCTGATAAGAGAATCCAGCCTTGATGAGAACGGACCAGAAGCCAACGAATTTGGCGACGGAGGGGGATGCAGAAACCTGGTAAAGATCTGGGGTCACAAAAGGACCAGGAGTCACCCAGTATCGGAAGCCGATATATCCCTTCTGGCCTGCACCGGCGTTGATACAGATAGCGAAGATCATGAAACCAACCACGGTGAGAATTTTGATACTGGAGAACCAGAACTCAATCTCACCATAAAATTTGACAGGCAACAGATTCAGTATGATAATGACGACCCAGAAAATGGCGATAAAGATGGCAATTGGGATAGATTCGTCCCAAAATTGAATGATTAAACCGGTGGCAGTCTGAAAGGATAAGTGGTTAGTGACTGAGCAGCTAACTCCGAGTAGGAGATATGGGGGATATGATGTACCAATTCAAGAGCAAAAGTCGACGCCCAGGAAAACCAGTAAATCCAACCCATCGAGAAACCCAAACTAGGATGAATCAATCGTGTCGCGTATGTCGTGAAAGAACCAGGAACGGGGATATATGTAGCGACCTCTCCGAGAGCCGTCATAACGGAGTAAACGATCGTTCCGACGAAGATGAAAGCAATAAGAGCACCGACAGGGCCAGCGTTGGCGATGGCAGCACCACTACCAATGAAGAGACCAGTTCCAATGGTACCACCTAGACACGATGGGTGTGAGTATGAGTATAAGAGATTTTCCACAGCTCTTCTAGATGTGCGGTTGACTCACCAATGGCAATCATCTGCAAGTGCCGACTCTTCAGCTTCCGCTTCAATTCGGGTAGTGGGTTGGATTCACGGCTGGCGCCGTACTTCTCGTAGTCGACATCATCGTAGGCGTGGGCAGGCTGTTCCTGAGGCTGCGGCTCCATGATGGGACTCTCAGACACCATTTTCGGTTTATCAGACCACGGTGCGTTGGAGACCCGATCCTCAGCCATGTCTGACCTGTAACGAGCAGTGAAGCAGTGACAAGATGCGCGATGGGGAAGGAAAGAGGAGAAAGAAAGGATCTGACTCGACTCTGACTTGGGGGGTCGCGCGCACTTTTGTCTCCACTTCCAACCACAGCTGGTAGGTCGCGCGGCTGCCTCCGAGGGCTTCGAGATGTGGAGAAACACGCGACGCTTGTCAAACCCTATGCCTGAGATCGCGGAGGAGGGGAAATGGAAAAAGTGTTATGTAAAAAGAAAAATCAATGCAACCTAGGGCTGAAGTGAAAGGAGGAATGACTCTTCTTTTTATCAGACGTTTCTGGCGAACTCTATTAGATATGTACAAAGTACGGAGTAGACTATATCCCATCGGAGCAGAGTTTTCCTTTGCGCCCTGAGAGAGATACGAGTAACCGGCTCGGCATCCATGTGGGCCATTAACCAAAGGAACAGAATTTTTTAAATTTTTTTTTGTTGGTGGCGAACCTCCCATGGGATGCCGTTTTTCCCTGACTAAGGTGCGCATATGCATATTCCTTTCAGATAGAGATAAGAGGCTGGAACCGTCCAAGATGACTGTTCTTTGTGCAGCTAACTCGGGGGGTCGTGCGGGCAGGAATCGAACTAAACGTCGCCCGATGTGACTCTGCATGAGCCCGCGCCGCCACCCGCCGATCGCGGCCAACAGTTTATACTCTTAACAGTACTCACTACTCACTATTCACTACTCTTACTCGTAGCTACACATAGCTACATCTCTAATAAAATACATTAAAGATCATGAATACTGGATATAATAAATAAATAAAATAAAACCAACCTATAAAGATCCCATCATTATGTATTACTCACCTGCCCGAATCGGCATCGCCGTTTCCGGTGGGTGGGGCCGAGTTTGATAAGCATTCCACTGGGAAACCTTGGATCCATTGGAAATAGAAATGACATGATTCAGATCTGGTTCAAAGTATATCTATATCTATAGATATACTACATAGATATACCATCGATTGCACCATACTCGCATTATCAAGCACAGGTAATTGTGATAATTGTCAATCAAATTATAAACTTCAAGTAATTAGTTCCTAGCTGCCAGATGCCAGATGTCATATTTAATGCAGAGAGTTCCACTCAATTTCTTAATGAATGCAAAGATTCAAGTTCGCTCTCACTAGCACAAGAAATCATCATGGATCATGACAAAGACAAATAAACAAATGTAGAAATGGAGAATCGAAACACCCCAGGGTATCGTGGAAATTCAACGCAGATTCATATTACCCATAACATCAATGACATTCCCGATCAGCAGAACATAAGAAAAATCCCCACGACTCAACTCTTTCACCCCTCCCTGACCACTAACTGCCATGCTCAAACTCCAAGGTGTGCATTATGCTGAGTCTTGGTCGCACTGTCGCCCGTACGACGATGATTCATAAGATCAACGACAGCAAAATAAGTAGTCACGGAGAAAAGAACCCTACCAATAGAACAAAATAATTAGCACATCGAGCAGCGGTCACAGACACAAACACAAGATTACATCAACTCAGGCAGGGGGTGAGAAGAGGGGATCGATCATACCACTCAAACGCTCCAAAGACAGTAACCGCCTGAAGAGCCCGACAGGTACTATAATGGCAGTACCGAGGTGGAGGAAGCTCAGCACCAAGAGCAATAAAGCCCGCAAACCAGAAGATCATCGTAATGATCTCGACGGCGGGAATCACAAAGCGATGCGCCAGTCGAGGGAAGAAAATCGGGGCTGCACCGAGGTAGGGCGTCGCAACGAATGCTGTCCAGCAGCCTAGGAAGAGGAGGTAGTTTACTGTGTCGGATAGGGACCACCAGTCGTAGAAGGAACTGATAACTATATGCCAGTGGCCGTTAACTTAGCTATTTATCGTTGGAGGTATAGTTGGAGGCATCGAAAGAGAAGAGCTTTCTGCAAGCTGCTGCGCTGCGACGCGACCGTTGAGAAGGTGGGGAATGAACGAACCATAAGCAGTCAAAGCGACCACGATCAAGCCAAAGATGATCTGCACGATCCGCACAGCTTGGATCCAAGGGAGATTCATGGCGGATGTGGGTAATGATAATGGTGTCGAGTACGAGTATGTAGTTGAAATGCAGAACTGCTGTATGTAGTGATAAAATTCAGGCTATCAGCAAAAATAAACGCAGAAAATAGTCAACAAAGACCAGAGCTTCAGAACAGGTATCAGGTATATAAAGCGTTGCCCAAACTTGAAGTTGGTCAGCCACCTTCGTCGCGCGCGCGTCATCGGTCACATCTTGGCAGTCAGGTGGCTTGCATGATAGGGCTGATGAGGAATTAGGGTTACCTTTTTGGTTTTGCGGGGATGAAGAATAGCTACTAGTATTCTTGGTGTGTAGCAGCTGATACTATAAGACTAGGTATAGCTTGTCGCGACCGATATTCGAAAAAATTGCCAAAAAGTTCCATCCCGACCTACAGTAACTATAATGTACTTCTTAGATACTCTGCTGCCTACCCGAGGCTAGTATTCTATTTGCGCCTGAAGAAAGCAGAAAGTTGCACCGCCACTAGTAAGCTAGGGTCTTGGCTCGCTGCCTAAAGAACATGTGAAAACATGCCAGTGTTACTCGTACTCATTGGCAGGACGAGTGGAGTGTGAGGATCAATTCAAAGGAATTACTCGCGTGGAGCCTATGCAGTGTGCTATTATTAAATACAGCGCTGTACCTATTAATGACCCAGCGCTTAGGTAGCTCTGTTTAAAACAAAGCTAAGCGGTTTGCTTTATTGCGGGTTGGGATGAGATGATGTTGGTGCCTGAAATATAAGGATCTATCCGGTGGGCTGATGCCGAGGGATCTCGACAATGTGGTACGAGTATTTGTAGAAAAAAGCAACATATGCTCCAGGGCAGACTATCCAAAAACAAGAAGGCAATATTTTCACATCTTCCTATCCATGTCGGCCTAGGATCCGTGAATGATATAGGCAAACAGAACCACCATCCTTCGTTGACAGGATAAAACAAACATCCCACTCTGCGGATGTTCCCCTACTTCAACCTCCCCATCTCCGCTACAATTTCCATATTAAACTCTGCTATGTTTCCTCTGCTTTCTCTCTCTCTATCGCACGGCTACTCATGAGAGCCCCGACGGTATGTGGCTATGGGGACTGATGAGAACTTCATCCACAGCCTCTGGTTCCAGATGGGTGGGCAGGTCAATGTCAAGATGATCCGAGACAAGTTCTTTGGTAAGAAAATGTTTCATCCTATTCTTCCAAGAGAATGATAATGGTGATATTAGGAGCGATGCTGGATAGTGCTTCGTACATATATGCGATGCACCCATGCAATGCTATCACATATTGTGACCAATCCACCACAGTGCATGCATTGAATACGAACTAGCGGGGGTGGAACTGGGAAATAGACCCTTCTCAACTTGAATTCTCGTACGAGAAAGAGGTTTGGATTGGATTGGTCTCCGACGAGAATGAACGGAATCTAGAAAGGGTTCAATGATCACGCCATCGTGGGCCCGCGCTGGCGTGTTCATTGCCCCTCTTTGCTCTTTGCGAGCTGTCGCAATTTACCAGGGTTATGCTACCTTGCAAGAGGAGAGGGTCACTGCACTGCTATAAATCTAGCCATTCCTGCTTCCGAGCTGCACAACGTTGTGTTGTGTCCTGATTTCTTCCTTTAAGAGAGATAACCTTCCCGCCAACTCGTCCACCTCCCAAACATCTCCCCTTCCCCGCATTTCATCATGTCTGATCCCCAGAATCTCCACTTTGAGACTCTCCAGTTGCACGCCGGGTAAGCGGGGCTCCTCTCAATTCTCTACTCAATTCAATACAATTGAAAGAGAGAAGAACAGCAAGAAGAAAATAACAAGACCGACCACCTCTAACACCATCCCAGCCATGAACCAGACTCCCAAACCAACTCCCGCGCCGTCCCAATCTACGCAACAACCTCCTACACATTCAATGACTCCGCCCACGGCGCCCGGCTCTTCGGCCTCAAAGAGTTCGGAAACATCTACAGCCGAATCATGAATCCAACCGTCGACGTCTTTGAAAAGCGCATCGCCGCCCTAGAAGGCGGTGTTGCCGCCGTCGCGGCCGCGTCAGGCCAAGCAGCCCAATTCATGGCAATTTCCGCCCTCGCCCACGCTGGCGATAACATTGTCTCCACGAGCAATTTGTACGGCGGTACTTATAACCAGTTCAAGGTCCTTTTCCCTCGGTTGGGAATTAAGACGAAGTTCGTTTCTGGAGATAATGCGAATGATATTGCGGCTGCTATTGATGATCGTACTAAGGCGGTTTATGTTGAGACTATTGGGAATCCGAGATACAATGTTCCGGATTTCGAGGCTATTGCTAAAGTTGCGCATGAAAAGGGTGTTCCGGTTGTGGTATGTAACCCCCTCCTTCTTCCTTTCTCATCCGAACAAGGTCAGGAATAACATCCATCTCATCTCAGGTCGACAACACCTTCGGCGCAGGCGGCTACTTCGCCCGACCAATTGACCACGGCGCCGACATCGTCGTCCACAGCGCAACAAAATGGATCGGAGGCCACGGCACAACAATCGGCGGCGTAATAATCGACAGCGGCAAATTCGACTGGGGCAAGCACGGCGCTCGATTCCCTCAATTCATCGAGCCCTCCGAGGGATACCACGGACTGAAGTTCTGGGAAACATTTGGCTCCATTGCATTCGCTATCCGGGTTCGGGTCGAGACGCTTCGTGATGTTGGTGCTGCGTTGAATCCCTTCGCGGCTCAGCAATTGATTCTTGGTCTGGAGACGCTTAGTCTGCGCTGTGAGCGTCATGCTACAAATGCTCTCGCCCTGGCCAAGTGGTTGCAAAAGAATGAGCATGTTAGTTGGGTCTCGTATCCTGGCCTTGAAGATCATCCTTCGCATGAGACCGCGAAGAAGTATCTTCCTCGTGGTTTTGGCGGTGTTCTTTCTGTTGGTGTGAAGGGTGGTGCGGAGGCTGGGAGTCAGGTTGTTGATGGGTTTAAGTTGATTTCGAATCTTGCCAAGTATGTTTTCTTGTTATCTTCATTTTCTCTTTCTCTTTCATTCCTCGACGAGACGTTGTTTGCTAACTTCCTCTAGTGTCGGTGATTCCAAAACCCTGGCTATTCACCCCTGGTCCACTACCCACGAGCAACTCACTGAGCAGGAACGCAAGGATTCCGGCGTCACTGAGGATGGAATTCGTATCTCTGTTGGAACCGAGCACATCGATGACATTATTGCCGACTTTGAGCAGTCATTCCAGGCTTCCAAGGCTGCTGTGCCGGATCGTACGGCATAGTTGCACACAGATATTTCGGACAAGTTTCAATTCAAAGGAAATAGGTTTGATTAAATGGAAATAGGATTAATTGACGAATGAATGAAATTACTGTGAACAAATTGACTATAATCTGGATTGGTTCTGACCATTTCCTGTGTGAGGGGAGTATTTCCCTGATCCTTCATACTTCTCATGGAAGTAATAGAGCTCTGTCCGGGACATTTTTTTTACCTAGGTATTGTTGCTCTCCAGGCGTGGATTCCCATTGTTTACAACTTATAAAAAGGAAACTGCGATACAACTAGGCAAGCTAGGTAAGCTATCTACAGGTCTGAGGCAGTCTACGAATATTGGAAATGGGTTTGAGATTCATTGAAATTTTATAATTTAAAACAGAATTGGAGCTAACTAATCATTCGCACGAACAAGTAAAAAGAGAAGACATCTTAGGGAAGTACAAAAAACTCAAGTAAAAATACTCAAGCTATTTTGGAAACAGAAACCCACTACTAACAATCAAGTAGCCCAATCTTGAAAGTTGAACTGACTTCTAAATAAGAAAAATTCATAGGAAACGTTACTTCAACAATAATACATGTGTTCAAGTGTGTTATGGTTCGTCCCCACGCCCACAGGACGGGGAATCGCTTCATTATGTCGCCTACTGGCCGCAATGAGAAACTATGCAGGTTGTTACATGTGTGAAGTAGAAGAGAAAAAAGAAAGGAAAAGCGCAAGTACAAACGAGACAAGGCAAAGGAAAAGAAAGAAACAAAACACATCAGTACTAGAGAAAAAACAAAAAGCCTCCCCCTTTTTTCCGAAACGGTTAAACGAAACGAGATCCTTTCAACCTGTCAAAACGCCAGTAGGGTTCCCTTCAGCTGGGATAGCTGAAGGCTCCAGATGCAGAAACTGTGATAAGAAGACATAATAGAAGGGAAGGGTTCGAAAAAGTGGAAATGGCCTTCCGGACGAAAAGAGAAATGGAAGTCGTCAAAGATGATGATGATGAAGAAGAAGAAGAAGAAGAAGAAGAAGAAGAAGAAGAAGAAGAGAAGTAGGAAGCAGGACATGTCGTACGCAGTGCGGTGCGGTGCGGTGCGGTGATTAGTTGCCCTGGCCCGGTGGGGGAGGTTGAGTGGTAGGCATGCCGCCGGCTTGAGCACCGCCCATCATGAATCCAGGAGGCAGCATGGGCATGCTGGCAAAATTGAAGCCGTAGGCGGGGACGGCGGGGGCAACGGCAGGGTTGTTCATGTTTGACATATCCTGCTCGCCCTGGCCTCCGTAGTGACCTCCACCAAAAGCATCACGATCCTGGCGACGGCCACCGCCGCCACCGCTGCCACCACCACCACCACCACCGCCAGCACCGCCAAAGCGGGTCTCGGAGTTGGGGTTGGTGCGGGAGGAGACAGGGCCTCGCTTGCCGCCAGTGTCGGTCGCGATGCGTCGGCTGATTGCCTTTGAAGAAACACCAGCGCCGATTTCGATATCCGGCTCCTCAACAACCATGCCAGGCTCGATAGGCCGGCCTCCGGTTCCACCGTATTCGGCGTTGAGCATCCACTTGCGATCCGCCTCGGTCAGTCGATCAATAGGGATGATGCTAACACCGGTTTGGTAATCACTGCAGTCACGGGGTCCGAAGCCGACACCCCAACGGGTTCGCAGCTGCATCTCTCCTTGGCGGTATGATTCCATACCGTCGCGGGCTGCGATCGCATCTGGACGGCTGATCATCTTGATGAATGCATGGCGCTTGTCAATGTTGACGATGCAAGTCTGAACAATGCCAAACTTGTTGAAGAGTGCGCGCAATTGAGCCTCCGGAATGGTGACACCGCCAACGAAGAGAGTTCGGCTGAGAACCTTCATGCTACCTTGTCCGATTGAGTAGTCCCACTCGACGAGCTTAGGTCCGGGAGGCGGAAGGTTGGGGTCCTTGCGCTGGGGTGAGGGGGAGCGGCGTCTGCGTCCAGCCGGGCTGCGCTGGCGGTAATCGTTGCCACCACGGCCACCACGGCCACCACGGCCATCGCGGGGATCGCCCCGGCGTCCTGGGGAGTCCGCATGGTATTCATCGTAAACAGGGCTGTTGCGACGACGAGGGGGAGAGGTATCACGACGGCGGTCCCAGCCGGGGGAACGAGAGCGACGGCGGTATCCTTGAGGGGAACGGTTGTAGTCACGCTCTCTGTCGCGATCATTATGACCCTGAGCATCGCCCCAACCACCTGCACCCTGACCGGGCATGGGAGGGAAGCCAGGCATCTGGCCAGGAATCGGACCACCACCAGGCATGCTGTTGGTCATGCTGATGATTTGGAGGGCAGTGCCCCACTGATCCTGGGGGATACCCTGCGCAGCCAAAAGTTGCAGAAGCTGAAGCTGCTGGGACAGGGCATTGCCATCACCCATGGGTGGTATGGCGGTACCTGCAGGGAGCATGGCGGCCAAGGGGTTCTGGGCTGGGAGTGGGTTGGGTGTCTGGCTTTGACTTTGCGGCTGAGGCATGTTCGGGTTCTGGGCAAAGGCAGCGAATGGGTTCGCCATCGCACCGGCAGCTGCATATGGGTTCGCAGCGGACTGGGATGGATCGGCGGATGAGACGGGGGGCGGGACTGCAGCAGCAGGGTTCAGTGCAGCAAGAGGGTTTGCCATGGCCGGGGCCGCGGGGGCCGCTGGGGCCGCAGTGTTCTGCTTGGCCATGTCCGCCAGCGCCTTCAAGATACTCGAAGTATCCGGGGCGGCGCCACCGTTGGGGGGTTGAGATGGCATGGCTACGCCTCCAAGAGGATTGGCGCCCGGGGCGGGAGATCCTTCGGGGGTGGTGGATTCCACGGCTGTGTCGCGAGCAAACAAATCAGATATGATTACGGGATGCAGAAACCGAGGTGTAAACTTACGCTGCTGAGGAGCATTCAGCTTCTCGCGGAATGAGTTGAGCATTGGGGCTGGGAATGTGTATCCGCGCTCCCAGATATCGATCAGCTTCTTGATCTTTTCCTATAAGTTCGAAATAAAAGAATACGTAAGTCATACGGTTCATAATCATGAAAAATAGAGGAGCAGCCCGCAATGACAGGGCCGATTTGGAACAATCCTCGAAAAGTTATGTCCAGTTTGGGAGTTCGAATATACGGCCATTACAATTGGCCCCCAAATGGTTGCCCCGCTGGGCTGGATAGATGCATGTCTAGCGTACCTTTTGATCTTGAGGAGCAGTGTTTATGATATCACCCATTAGAACAGGCAGGAGTTCAGTGACACGGTTGACGCCTGCGGCGAATGTTCCATCAGGAGCAGAGCTCCCAGGAGGTTGACCGGCCTTTCGTGCAGCTTCTACCCATTGCCGGGTTACGGAGTCTACGACATAGAGTACTCCCAGTTTGTGGGTGCCCGGTGCCTTCTTGAAGTGTGTGTAGATCTTCTGAATAAGAACGGATTCATTCTGCGAGAATATGGTTAGTCTCTGGGGTCGACGGATGGGGTGACAGGATGAGAACAAAGCAGAGAATTCATACCTGTACGTTGGCGGTACACAGAGTGGTGATGCTGTGGATTTTGGAGCCCGATACGCCAGGGGCCTTGAGGGCCAGCATCGACTGGAGATAATTCTCCAGCTCAGCTACGGCCGAGGACATGCTGGGCAAGCAGGAGTGTTTGTTTTTCGATAGCTTGAGATGAGTTCCGCACTCTAAATATGGGAGAACTGATGTTCGGAGAAGAAGAGATAGGAGATGCGAGAGTGAGTGAGAGAGTGTGTGTATGATAGAGTAAGGTGTGAGGTGAGGTGTGATGTTGGAGTAGAGAGTGCAAACGAGGCAAGAAGCTCTTTGGTCGAGTCCCGTGGCTACTTTCGAATAACAATCACGACAAATTAATCCCGAGACTGATAGAACTCCAGGAAACTCTCAACTCAGGGGAGATTATAGTAAAAATCCTTATCTCTCGAGACACAATATGTTTTATAGCGGACGGTGACTCTTCACTACAGCACGAGCGTATTCACTGTCGAACCAGAGAACTGCCGCCTACAGCTGGGGATACAGCCTAGCGATTAGGGAGAATCCAGGATAAGAAGGCTGGCCGAGTACGAAAGAGTACGAGAGGTACAACCTAAAGGCGCACTGCCGTGAGATCCAGAAGCAAGACAAGGGACGGATTTACAAGGTATAGAGAATCCGTAGATGGCGAGGGGGGGGTCGGTTGGATGAGAGGAGGATGAAAGGGAGAGGATTCTTCCAGGTGGAAGGGGAAGGTACAAGGCCTAACTGGCACTGGGCAGATTTCTCAGCGCTAACTGGATTGGGATGGTCACGTGGGGTGAAGAATCACCATCATGTGACCAATCATGTGATATGTTATAATGTCATGTGATACACTAGTCACATGATCAGAGTGCATCTCTGGTTCTTGCTGTACACCGTATTCTGGAACAGACCCCCATCCACATTTCACTCCCACAAATCCACAATTAGCAGGTGGTTCCCCCGGCTACGGAGCTCACAGTCTCAGGCCAGAGTGGATATCCCGGCAAGATGGGGCCGATGATATGTATTTCCGCGAGCCATCTGTCCCTTCCATCCCCAAACCTAAGCTGTTTTAGCCTCCGTTCTGCCCCTTCCTTCCGCCCGTCGACATCCCGATCTCGGTGAACATATTCAGCAATCAGCCGGCTAGTAACGGGGAGATCGTGAGTATGGCGTCAGACGAGAAGTGTTTTCATCCATATGTCAGATAGAATACTTCATACAAGATGTGTAACTACAAGTACAAACTACAGTTCACATTTACTCGTACTCCGTACATAATACTCCACGGGGTCAGATGCCCAGACCGAGGCACCAGGACAAACTCTACTCCGTGCGCGATGCCGAGGGTTATCCACTCGGGCATCCGGATGGCGACACGGGAGATGGCAACTGTCGACGTCACTGTATCTGGGTATACAGATGATGCTGGTAGACTCTAATCAGATCTATTCAGTCAGGGAGACTCGGATATACTACGAGTATGCAGTAGGCACCAGCATATTAAAGTATGATTATAACTATAGCTATACAGTAAATCTTGTAGTATCTGATGGTTCCCACTATCCGTGCACCCACTCCCTACTCCGTATTTTGTATTCTGCACTCTGATCTGTCCTCAAAGGCTACTGTACTGCCCCTACGGAACTGGTCGGACCAGAGAGATCTGCCGGCAGACCGAAAGCCGTACTCGGCGTTACCGTTGGGAGCGTTAATTACGCAGATCAAAGTCCCACCCGCACACCCAAAGCGCCCACTTGGATCAATACTGTATTACCGGCTGTTACGGCCAGATGGAAAAATGCGGCCAGAAAAATCCAGGGAGCTCCTCCCGGATATTTCTTTTCTTCTTCTTCTTTCCCCCCTTGTGTTCATACCTCACCTCTTTCCCTTCCATCCATTATACCCCTTTCTTTTTCACAAAAAGTCGTTATGGCTTCTCTTCGCATTGGTACCTCCGCTCTGCGGTCCTCTGTCGCGAAGCCCGTTCAGACTGCTGCCCTGAACGGCGCGCGCTGCTACTCCTCCAAGGCTAAGGTAATTTGGTTCTGCTTCGAGCTTACATCTCAATTGACATACTAATCAATTCTACAGTCCCTCAAGGAGACCTTCGCCGATGGCCTGCCCGCCGAGATTGAGAAGGTCAAGAAGCTCCGCAAGTACGTCCACCGCGCGCGCACTCCTACATTCCATCCCCCCGAAAACCATGAGCATCATCACTGACGCAATCACAGGGACTATGGCAACAAGGTTGTTGGTGAGGTCACCCTCGACCAGGTCTACGGTGGTGCCCGTGGCATCAAGTCCCTCGTCTGGGAGGTAAGTCGCAGTTCGGGAGTAGAGCCCTGGTGCGCTAAGAAAAGTCCGCTAACAATATTTTTTTCCAGGGTTCCGTCCTCGACTCTGAGGAGGGTATCCGTTTCCGTGGAAAGACCGTAAGTTCTCACAATACCTTGAAAGGTCAATTCTATCGAACAGACTTGCTGACATCTCTCCTCTCTAGATCCCCGAGGTCCAGAAGCTCCTCCCCAAGGCCCCCGGTGGCCAGGAGCCCCTTCCCGAGGGTCTGTTCTGGCTTCTGCTGACTGGCGAGGTCCCCTCCGAGCAGCAGGTTCGCGACCTGTCTGCTGAGTGGGCTGCCCGCTCCGACGTCCCCAAGTTCATTGAGGAGCTCATCGACCGCTGCCCCAGCACCCTCCACCCCATGGCCCAGTTCTCCCTGGCTGTTACCGCTCTCGAGCACGAGTCCGCTTTCGCCAAGGCCTACGCCAAGGGTATCAACAAGAAGGAGTACTGGAGCTACACCTTCGAGGACTCCATGGACCTGATCGCCAAGCTGCCCACCATTGCCGCTAAGATCTACCGTAACGTCTACAAGGATGGCAAGGTTGCCGCTATCCAGAAGGACAAGGATTACTCCTTCAACTTGGCCAACCAGCTCGGCTTCGCCGACAACAAGGACTTTGTTGAGCTGATGCGTCTGTACCTGACCATCCACACTGACCACGAGGGTGGTAACGTCTCTGCCCACACCACCCACCTGGTCGGCAGTGCCCTGAGCTCCCCCATGCTCTCCCTCTCCGCCGGTCTCCAGGGTCTGGCCGGTCCCCTGCACGGTCTGGCTAACCAGGAGGTCCTGAACTGGCTCACCGAGATGAAGAAGGCCGTCGGCAACGACCTGAGCGACAAGTCCATCACCGACTACCTCTGGTCCACCCTGAACGCCGGCCGTGTCGTCCCCGGTTACGGCCACGCCGTCCTCCGCAAGACTGACCCCCGTTACGTCTCCCAGCGCGAGTTCGCTCTCCGCATGCTGCCCGATGACCCCATGTTCAAGCTGGTCAGCCAGGTCTACAAGATCGCCCCCGGTGTCCTGACCGAGCACGGCAAGACCAAGAACCCCTTCCCCAACGTCGATGCCCACTCTGGTGTCCTCCTCCAGTACTACGGTCTGACTGAGGCCAACTACTACACCGTCCTGTTCGGTGTTTCCCGCGCCCTGGGTGTCCTGCCTCAGCTGATCATCGACCGTGCTCTCGGTATGCCCATTGAGCGCCCCAAGTCCTTCAGCACTGAGGCCTACGCCAAGCTGGTTGGTGCTAAGCTCTAAATGCAAACACCACCGGTAATAGGTAAAATGGTTAATAATCTGAAATGTTTTCTGGGGGGAGGATTCTGAGCTAGACTGTATTATTTCTTCTTATTTTTTGTGATTGTGGTTTTCATGTTGTATGATATAGGACTTGACCGGTTCGAGCGGGCCTTGTAACAGCACTTCCTCCCAACATGATATTTGGTCACGCAAATTGTCTTTGGTATTCTGCGTAATTAGTACTCTTTCCTTCGAATGTATGAGTATACGAGTAGTCAGATAGCTGCTGAGATATCTGCTGTTGAGAGCGATCTAGTCCGCCATGCATGCATGCAGGATGCAGAGTGCCTGTGCGGGCGCAGATTAGGAATGGTCTGACGGCTACCCAAGTAGAATCGAGCACACGTGAATTGTTGGGAGGCTCAACCTTCTCACCGACCCACCCAATGCCAAAATAAACAATGAAGGGAAAAAAGGAGAGGGAATGAATATCGGCAGTGTTGATAGTATTTATAGTATAGAAATTATAGAAATCGGAATAATAATACTCATGGCAATATGGCAGCATCAACCGGAGCTATCCAGAATGTCCAAATTCCGAAGTACGGAGAATTCAGACATACCCAAGGGGATCTCGGGAATTGAAATTGCCTGCCTGAGGCTGGTCAGATAACTACAGCAAAGGATGGAGTATGGACACAGTAGTTAACTATGGACAGTATGGAAGGTACTCAGTACCCGCCGGCATGAGTGGATCACTGGACTCCTCCAGGTACTCGATACTTTGGTACTTTCCCTCTCCGCCTCAGCTGACTCCCCCTATAAGACAATTGGCCTTTCCTTTTCCTCTTTTGCTCACTACACTACCTCCGATTTCGATTTCTACGTTTCCACCCTTCTCCCCTCTCCCCTTCTTTCCCTTTAAAAGGCGACGAAGCCCCATATATCCCTTGGTCAGGGCCCCTTTCAGCGCAACTCCCCATTCTGAAGATGTCTACCGCACCGGTCAAGGCCGCCGCGCCTGAGCTCGAGAAGAAGCCCGTCAAGTTCAGCAACCTGCTGCTGGGTGCTGGATTGAACATGTTCGAGGTCACCTCGTTGGGACAGGTACGTTATTGTTATTGTTATTGCTATTGTCATTGTCATTGATCACAGGGAGCTCTCCTCTCCGTGTCTCCACCCTGTCAATCAACACAGGATCACCCTCCCCAAACAGTCAAGTAAACCATGCTGACATTCCCTCCCCTTCTCTCTAGCCGTTGGAAGTGATCAAGACAACCATGGCCGCCAACCGGGGCGACAGCTTCGCCGGTGCTATGGGTCGGATTTGGGGCCGTGGTGGCATCCTCGGTTGTACGTGATGATACCCTCCCGTTTCCCCCCTTCTTCCTCCGATGCACACACCTAGTGTCTACTGTGGAGACCCACGCAAACCCAATCACCACGCATGTGAACCAAATCAAACTAACCCGAATACCCGAACTAGACTACCAAGGACTCATTCCGTGGGCCTGGATTGAGGCATCCACCAAGGGTGCAGTCCTCCTGTTCGTCGCCTCCGAAGCCGAGTACCAGGCGCGCCGCCTGGGCGCCGGTGACTTCGTCGGTGGAATCAGCGGTGGTATGGCCGGTGGTGTTGCCCAAGCCTACGCTACCATGGGCTTCTGCACCTGCATGAAGACCGTCGAGATCACCAAGCACAAGATGGCCGCCACGGGCGTCAAGCCCCCCGGCACCTTCGCTACCTTTATGGACATCTACCGCAAGGAGGGTATCCGCGGTATCAACCGTGGTGTCAACGCCGTCGCCATTCGTCAGACTACCAACTGGGGATCCCGTTTCGGTCTCTCCCGTCTGGCTGAGTCTGCTATCCGTAAGGCTACTGGCAAGGAGGATGGCAAGAAGCTGTCCGCTTGGGAGAAGATCCTCGCTTCCAGTCTGGGTGGTGGTCTTTCCGCTTGGAACCAGCCTATTGAGGTTATTCGTGTCGAGATGCAGAGCAAGACTGAGGACCCCAATCGTCCTAAGAACCTGACTGTTGGCAAGACTGCCAAGTACATCTACGAGAACAATGGTCTTCGCGGTCTTTACCGTGGTGTTGCGCCCCGTATTGGTCTGGGTATCTGGCAGACTGTCTGCATGGTTGCTCTTGGTGATATGTACGTCCCCCGTCCCCCCTGACAAACTTTCATGTGAAACCGAGGACTAATCAATCTTGTTACACAGGGCTAAGGAGGCTGTCGAGAAGCTGACTGGCGAGGCTGTCACCGCTAAGCACTAGAGAAGGTTTGAGATACCCTTCTATTATGCAGTGCAGTGCAGTGCAGCGCAGCGTACCTAGACGAAGCGGAGGAAGTGCCATACCAATGGTTCCATTCCATTCCACCCTTACACAAACATTCACCTACACACATTCTTAATTCATCAACCTGCCACATGCAGACCCGATACCCTTTGAATACATTTGCAATCGTGAATTCACGACAATCTTATTGGCCCAATGTGTCTGGACACTTGAATCCGTCTCCTTTTTCCTTTCCTGCTTTTCTTTGTAGTTCACCTTGAGGTTTTCTTTTACATTCTTAAAATAAACAGAGTTATAGAATCAATTAGCAAACACTGTTCTTTCTCAATTCAATTCATTTTAGTTCCTCCCTGTCTGCCTCCTCCCCCTCCTCTCCACTTCACTTCAC
>JAVMSB010000407.1:0-23341 GCA_031761475.1 Penicillium pancosmium | reverse complement strand
GGGGGGAGGTGATGGTGTTGGGGGGATGGAAGAAGGTGTGGAGGAGAAGAAGAAGGTCAAGGCAGTTCTCACGACAGAACAGGCCAGGGATAAGGAATGACTGTGTGGGCGTTTCGGGAATGGTGGGAACGATGGGAACGATGATCGATCACCAAGTGGATCGATCGAGCCCAATGCTTCAAGTGTAGAGAATAAAATGTAGTAGAATATAATTAATTCAGAATAATTCCAGATAATGAAAAACACATGAGAGTAACAATCAAGGGGACTACAAATGCCAAATGCCCAAGCCAAAGTGCTGTCGTCAGGTGCGCGGGTCATGTCATTACGGTATCCCGAGTATCGTATCTACCGAACTCAGCTTTAGCATCAGCGAGCCCTGGCATGCATGGAGTACATTTACGTACTTTCATGTTTACAATGGACAAGTCTACTCATTATTCCCTTTCTTCGCCATATTCATATTCATAATCATATGTATTATTCGCATTGCACGACCACCATAACCACCACGCTACTACACCACCACAAGAATGCGGCCGATCCCAGCAAAATGCGCTAGGGTTTACTCTGGGCGATCAAGGTCAAGGCCCAAAATCTACCAGGCCCGTTTTGGCTCTGGCTCTGGCTTTGGCTGTGGCTTTGGCTGACTCTGGCTCACTTTGGCTCCACACGCCAAAAGATCCCAACTTTTGACACTCAAGCGAGAACAGTCACGTGTTTCCTACCATGGAGTCTTGAATTGTGCATGAATTGAGCATTGATCCTCAAAATGAGGAGTCTCTCCTGCAATGCTGCACCCTGCAGCATTCACATTCACGCCTCTTGTCTCTTGGCTTCGAGACCGTCCAAACCGTGCAGCTCCAGCTGCAGAGCTGCTGCTGCTGCGGATCCCAACAGTGAAAAGAGATTCGCTGGATCCGACTCCTTCCGCGTCTCCCTCACCCACCAGTACAAACGATCAGCTCTCTCATAGGTCGCGGAATCGAGAGCCCTGTACGACGCCTGTATCTGATCCCCCGATCCACCCAGGCATTGGCTTTGGGGGTGTGGGTGTGTGAAGGCCCCCCAATTTCGCCCGGCTGGCCCGGACGCGGCCACCGACTGGCGCGGGGAGGCTGAGCCTGACTGAGCGTCAGCGCGGCATGTGGATCGCGGGTTGTTCATACCGCTGATGCCTGGGGAACTGGAAAACTGGGAAGTGAGACTGATAAACTTGATGGGCTGACTCCTGAGCACTGCACTGCACTACACTACACTCGTACCCCCCGTTCCGTTCCCCCTCTTTCAACCTAAGCCTGAAAGAACTTGCAGCTGTGTACTGTACTCCGTAGCGACCCCTCAATGGGACCCTCCCGAAAGGCGTCAAAAGGTGCCGGGTGGACAAGGTTTCCAAGTGGTCGACGTCATTCTCTCGTATACCGCGGTGGGTCGATGGCTTTCGTCCACGCTGGATCGTAAGGACTCGACCCCTCGAAATTGATTCCGACTGGATGGACCACGGGGAGACCGCTTTGAAAGTCGACTGCAGCCGTCAATGCTGCCCTCCAGATGTTGGGGCCCCGGACAGGAACGACGTGGAGAGCCCTGGTGAGTGTTGCTGGGGTTTATCTTGGCGAAAGGTGAAAAGCCACCCTTGTTCCCTGAGATCAGGGTTCTTTCCCATGCATCTACATCTCTTACTCTGTCCTCCATACTCGTACTTGTTTTTTCGTTATCACTGGCACACAATGGCAGCCACCGGAAGTTGATCCGGCTAGATGGGATGGTAATGGGTCCAGTGGGCAGTGCTATCACCCAATGGCAGCAGTGTCATCCTAAATGACAGCGTTCCCTTCCCTTGGACAAAGTGCCAAGCTATTCTTAGTGTATTTGATTCAGAGCTCGACTGCCATGGCGTCCCCAACATGAACCGGTTACTAGTTCGTTGACACTAATACCTCCCCTTGGAACAGAACGGCAATCTATACCAAACGCCAATGATCCCAGGGGCCATCTCCCTGGTAATCTAATCAATCTATGTAGAACCGCGGGCTTTTATTATTTGTTGATCGTCGTTGCTGCCAGGGGTCAGTAAGGGGGTTGGCCAGGGGCAAAAGGGGAGACAACTTGGTGGCGGAGTTATCGTGAGAATCATTACTACAGTAGTAACGTGACTTCATGCTGCCACATAGCCACCACTGTTCACAGGTTGAGTCAGCCATACATTTTTCTTTTCGAGTTCCTTTCTTATTAATAGCCTGGTTTTATTCCAACGAGATACTATAATACTATTTGAGATTACAAAACCGAGGTTATATCGTACCCAGAGTAATATGCTTGCCCAGGGGATGCCAGGTAGGTGACTACCTACTGATAACTAGTTAACTAGTACTACTAGGTAGTCCTAAGTTGGAAACTTCAAGTTCAACCCTGGAACAGCCCTGAAGTGTTTCCCCAAATTACAACTATAAATCCAAAGCTTCCAAGGTTCAAAACCCCTCACCCAAACAAAGCCTTCCAAAAAAGTTCTGCGTCGCACCGAGTATACCAAAACCACCATCGTCCTTCGCAATTCAAAACAACCCAGGAAGAAATCTTTTAGTCGATCGATTCCAATTCTCCCACTCCTTTCCAAACGTTTCCTTCAGCATATCCTCCTCATCCTTAACCCTCGCACGTATCATGAAAACAGAGAACCCCATAAACGAAGCCCAAAGAGCGAGACCCCATCCATCCAATCCAACCAAAGTAGACTCCTGAATCCAGCAAGCCATTGCACCATCCCATCTCATAAAAAGAAGCGTACAACCCGCTATAACTGCCAAATGACCGGTATAACTCGGGTGTTGTACCCAACTATATATCCCAGTTGTCACGAGTCGACTAGGGCTGACCAGATGAAAAGTGAAATTTGAACCAAGACCTCCAAACGCAGAAAGACGCACCCAGGCCCCAGTGAACACTAAAATTAGTGCGGTGATCGAGGTAGAGGTCCAAGAAAATAGTGCTGGGTTGGGGTTGTTTGGTCGAGGGCATGCTTGTGCCGTGAGGCTCGGTGTGTCCAATTCAGGAAGTATGGCAAGAGCTGCGTGATAAGCCACGGCGGCAATTACGATTTGGCGGAGGACGAGAGGGACGAAATCTCCCATAGATGAGGTGCGGTCGATTTTGTGTCTTTTTTCTCGCTCTGGGGATGCGTTTGGGGGCGTGAAGCAGATTGTTGCTAGGTATCCCGCTACCACCATGGCGGTAGCGAGTACAATAGAGCCTGGATGTATCATTATGATAGTGGCAGAGGAGAGAAAAGAAAAAGAAGAACCTTAGAAGAAAGAGCCTGTGGTTTGAGATTTGGAACTTACATGGATCTTTATCTTGGTTATTTCAAGAATGCGCAGTCTATACAAGGAACGCAGATCTACGCCGGAATTTTCCAGTTTCGGAGGAATCTGGAGGCTCTCATAAGGTGATTATCGAACCGATTTGATGGAGCTTACTGTGCAGCGTCGAAGTGCATGCCTAATACGGATGCATAGTCTTGACAATTACTCCATAAGCATTGAAGTTCTATGGGTCCATTAGCCTAATTAGGCTAGCTCTTCGCCTCCAGGACTAGTTACTGATACTTCCTAGAAACTCGGCCCAAAGACCGAGAGCCCTTTCGAATTGAGCTGTCGAGCACACAAATCCAACTCGCAAGTATCCCTTCAGGTCCTCAGCGGCTTCTGTCCCGAAACTCTTGCCACCAGGTACGATGAGCAAGCCCGTAGCGCGGAGGACCATCTCACAGTATAAACCATCATCAACGGGTGTCCCAGTTTGACGATCCAGAACACGCACGAATGCTGAAGACGCCCCCGTAGGCTTGACCCAAGAGAGCTGGGTTGAATGCTGCGCAATGAAATTCTCCAAGCTCGCGAGATTCTGTTGACAAATTGACCGTGATCGGTCAAGGATCTTTTCTCGAACGATGGGGCCAAGGGCGTATGTTGCGATATCCTGATCTACCTGAGAGACAGAAATTGTAGTATAATCTCTCGCATTAATGGCTTCATTCACGAGATCGGGATTTGGTGAGATGATCCACCCAACTCGGATTCCGGGTAACGAAAATGCCTTTGAGAGACTGGAAACGGCAATTATGTTCTTATATTGGCACGTGAATGAGATAATCGAGGGAGGAGCGTCTTGTGCATTGTCATGGAATAGCGGACGGAAGACTTCGTCGCTGAATATGATGATTCCGCGCTCAGAGGCAAAAGTGACAAGCTCTTCTAGGATTCTTCCAGGGATGGATGCGCCCGTAGGATTATTCGGATTGCTAATCTCGCACTATCAGCACTGATACACTGCTTATTGCAACCGTTGGTAAATAGCTCACTTGATAATGATCATCTTCGTATTCTCCTTTACTAAAAATCGAAGCTCAGATACATCGGGTATCCAGCCATGTTCAGCATGAGTCCGCCACAGCGAAACTTTCGCCCCGGCACGACGAGGAACATCATAAAGCTGTTGATATGTCGGATATTGACAGATGACATGATCTCCCGGTCCAAGTAAGGTGTCCAGGACCAGGAAGTTGGCCGAAATAGCCCCCTGTGTGACTGTCAAAGACAAGGATTCTGCGGGATCAGCCTCGGCGTCCTCATAGAGTGCGAGAATCCGTTGTCGCAGTTCAGGCTTGCCTAGAACAGAGCCGTAGATCAAGCTGTTTGATGCCTCAACGGGGTGAATAGAAGAGTCAGTTCCCCCGAGTTTGGCGAGATCCTGTAACGATAATGGATCCACGCATGTATCTAGAACAAGTTATCGATATGATTGATGGTCGAGCCTAATGTGGATGAAAAACAAACCGTGCAACGATATCTGAGAAGTTGGCTTTGAAGTGTAAAAAATCAATACTAACGTCTCATCCTAGGGATACTTTGCCGCGATCATGGCGTACCTTGAACTGGCGAACTGATTAAAAACGATCCGTCAGCGAAATCTAGTAATGAGTCAAAACTGATACTACGATTAGATCTCGCATACCCCAGTGATCAAGAACAAACGGTATTACGTGGACCATATTGGATTATTGTTCGATTCTTGGAATATTCAAGAATAGGAAGTCTGCTCAAACGGCCTGCCAGTGGTACTTGAGGAATGAGTCATTCGCAAACGCAGACCTTGATTATAATTAGGCCGTCATGTGATATGCAGGGATACCCTAAGGTAGCTCTGATGAGATAATTGTGCAAGTTAGACAAGTACGCAGGTAGTAACATCGAGTAAGTAACAGGATCTTGCATCACATTCACAAGACAACTAATCGAGAAGCTACTAGTACGCTGCGGGGGACCTTGATACTTGAAATACAATGCTGCCGCGGCAGCATCCTGCCAAATACTTATAGTAGATTTTTCTGAGGGATGAGACTCGAATGACTTGATATTTGTATAGTGCTGGATAGTCGAAAAGCATTTAAGCCAGTGCCTTATCATATTTTTCGTCCTGGGAGAAGCGAGTGGGAACTGCAGATCTACTGGCGGAGCAAATAATATCAGAAACGAAGCTCAAAGCTTAGGTAGCGAGAATTCTGAACAGCAAAACCATCGCCAGAGAGTCCTCACCTCTTACTAGTATTGAATGGATTCGAACGCTGCTTCTAGATAGGTCCTATGTATACTAGTAGTATATGCCAGGTGTACTCATGGATACCCCCCTCCCCGCAGACGACGATCCCGGCTGACGTAGCAACGTGGGGTTCAACCAGTCCAGAACAACCACCACATTCCAAACCTCACTTCAAGTTTCATCCAACCTTTCATCTCAACAATCTTCAATTCACCCAATAAATTAGAACACTGCAAAAAAAAAGAACCAATTAACCAAAAAGACACCCCTCATCAATCATGGCAACCTACCCCCGCCCAGACTTCCAACGCAAAGCCCTAAACTGGGCCTCCCTCGACGGAACATGGTCCTTCATCTTCGACGACGCAGACAAAGGCCTAACCCAGCAATGGCAAAAAGCCGGAATTCCGGAACAAGCAGCCGCATCACCAGCCCAAAACGACAAACGGGACATAAAAGTCCCCTACGCATTCCAAACCCCAGCCTCAGGAATCGGCCTCTACGAAGCTCACGAGGTAATGTGGTACGAGCGTAGTATCAGCGATATACGCAGTGGCGAAGAAATCGCAAATGGGAACAGATTACTTCTTCGCTTTGGCGCTGTCGACTATGACTGCTCTGTTTGGGTTGATGGGAATTATATCGGTGGGCACCGCGGTGGTCATGTTCCCTTTGACCTAGATGTTTCGGACGCATTTGAATCTACCTCTGCCAACGAGTCAAGCAAGGCGAGGAGTGCACGACTAACCATCCGCGTCCGTGATTCACCTTACGATCTGGCCCAACCCCGCGGTAAACAATTCTGGGGGCCGGTGCCGGAGAATATCTTTTACACGCCCACGGGCGGGATCTGGCTTTCTGTTTGGTTGGAGAGTGTGCCTGCTATGAGGATTGGGTGTGGGAGTGGGGGGACGGTGTTGAGATCCGATGATATTGAATCTGGTCAGCTTCATGCTCGGGTTTCGGTTTTGGGACGGGGTGCGCGGGCACCGTGTAGTGTTGAGATTGAGGCGAGTCTTTATGGGAGAGTCGTTGGGAATGGGAAGGTCAAGGGGGAGCTTAAAGCGGAGAGGGATTGGGTTGGGTTGGACGTTAGTATGAAAGTTTCTGGGACCGATGTTGCGAGTTTGGAGAAGGAGGGGAAAGCCCCGTTCAATGTTGAGGGGTGTTGGTATGATGGTGTCGCGTTGTGGTCTCCTGAGCATCCGATTTTGTACGATTTGACACTTCGCCTTTACGATGAGGGTGGGAAAGTTGTTGATGAAGTGCAGACGACGACTGGGATGCGGAGTCTTTCGTGGCAGAATGGCGATGGAACGTTCCGATTGAACGGCAAGCCCTATTTCCAGATGTTATTTTTGGATCAGGGATACTGGCCCGAAACAGGGCTAACACCGCCATCATCTGAGGCATTGAAGCTCGATATTCAGATGTCGAAGGATTTGGGATTCAATGGGTGCCGCAAACATCAGAAAGTCGAGGATCCGCGATTTCACTACTGGGCCGACCGGTTAGGATTCATCGTTTGGGGCGAAATGGCCAATGCGTATGAATTTGGGCCGGATTATATTGACCGGATGAACAGTGAGTGGACTGAGGCTGTTAAGAGGGATATCAATCATCCTTGTATCATTACGTGGACACCTAACAACGAGAGTTGGGCCTATACCTCGTTGAAGGATAATATCGAGCAGCGGAATCATATTCGCTCTCTGTATTATTTGACAAAATCCTTGGATCCGAGTCGACCTATCAACGATAACTGCGGCTGGGAACATGTCCTAACAGACCTAACAACTTACCACGACTACTCCGACTCAGCCGAACTATCAGAAACCTGCTCAAAGATGGAAGGCGGGATTCTGGCCCCGAAAGCCGGACACGATATGTTCTCAAGACCCATCTACTCCGGCTTCGCAGGACACACACTCCTTGATCCTGGAGCGCAACACAAAGCCGGTGCACCGGTCATCTGTACCGAATTCGGGGGCGTGAATATCGCGCCAGGCAAGGGTGGTCAGGCGGGCGAGCGTGATTGGGGATATACCACCGCGACGGACATTGAGGATTTCCTGAAGCGATATGAAAGGCTTGTTATGGGTATAGTTAAGGGGGGACATACTTGTGGACTTGTTTATACGCAGTTGTGAGTGGATGGTTTCCTCCCCGGGCCCCTTGGTATATCTAGCGAAGCGTGATGTGCCCAGATGCTAATTTTTTCTTTCAGGTGCGACATCGAACAGGAAGTCAACGGTCTCTACTCCTATGATCGCAAGGAAAAAGTGCCCGTTGCAAGGATCAAGGCCATCATGGATGCCGCAAAGGATTATTACTATGATCATGTTCAGACTCATGGACCTCGGGGAATCAAGAAGCTTCTGCATTCTCTGCATCGGAGCTAGATCTAATTCTAGGTGCTAGGTAAAGGAGGCGGGCCCATACATGTTGGCAAGTAAAGCCTTTTCAACACTAGTAGTTGCTAGTTTGTCTACTTAATCTAGTTAGTGGAGATGGGTAGTTTCAATCAATAAAAGAGATATCTCGATGCGAATGCTGTCCGCATTACGCCCGGGTGCAGTCAAAAAGGGGTAGTTATGCCCAGTGGAAAAGGATTTGTCACTTTGCCTGGTAAAATATGGAGTGAAGTTAGCCTTATCCGACAAAACGAAAGCCTGGCCTACTACTAATAGTAGGTACAATGGTGTTACAAAAATTTGAAACCCATGTGGACTGTTCTTGTCTCTGCTTGTAATGCGGACTGGTAGCTGCCTGAGATAGAAGAGAGTAGCCAATCTATTCCCTTAGTAGCTACTAGTCTGCCACTAGAAGACGGCCGATAATGGTGGGCAATAGAAGGTTTCAAACTTTTGCAACGCTACTGTAGTACTACGAGGTCAATACTCTTGACGGTTATCATAAATTACCAGTAGAAGAATACCCGGAATAGGTTGGACGAGATATACTTTCCATATCACATAAAAATTATAATTAAAACAGCTGGAAACCCCTATTCAAAATAACAAATCGCTCAATGTACTTATCCCAAAAGAAAGGCGAGATAACACAAACAAAAGTTTTTAAAAATGCAGCCCGTCAAGACGCCAGACATGCCGAAAAAAAGATCCCAGTTGAACAGAATAAGATCAAAACAAAACATAACACAACATTTGTAAAGAACAAGGCAAGGCAAGGCGAAATATTTTGTTAATAGCGCTCGTGTAGATGCATGATTGATACAAGAATTAAAGAAGCGCAGCGCTGGTAGATGGATAATAAGGGGTGTAGAGACTCAAACTCGATCAAAATCACATATTAGCCAATTCATGATCGATCTGGCGATCAAGATAAGCACGCTTTTCACCCGTGAGAGTAGTTTGCAGTCGTTGTTCGACAAGAACGCGGACCTGCTTTTTAGTGACAGTGTCAAGATCAACCTCAGCCAGACAGGAACGCGTTGCTTCACTGATAGCCAACTCATCGGGACCACCGCCCGCAGCGCCACGGAAATCAAAGGCAGTACTGGCAGGTCGCGAGGGCGGGTATTGGCCCTGGCCCAAGGGACTGCGGGACCGATTACCGAGGAGGTTCTCGTGGCTTTGCATGAATCCGAGACTGTGGCGGCTCTGGTGGCCTGGTGCATCTTGGTAGCCGCTCATACCGCCCATGGACATGTGTCTGGAGGCTGCGGCAGGATGCTGATTCTGAGCACCGCCCATCTGTGGGAAGTCGGTGTAGCGGGAGAAGTTTGACATGTGCGAGTTGCGGTTGCCGGGTACATTACCGCCGACGAAGGGGGCGGGAGACTGCGGTGGCATGTACGGGTTGGTATGACGGCCTTGGCCACCTGGGAATCCGGTTAGGATGGTGGAAGCCGGCTTAACGGAGGAATATTGCGAGTGCATGTCGTCCATTTCCATGCCCATGTCGTCCACGTAGCGGCCGTTCGAGTAGATCTTTTCCTGGCTGGCGCCCATGTCGCCGCGGCGGCCGGGGAGGTTGTTGGCCATTGCGTAGTCGTCCCAGCGTTGGAGGGGGATGCTGCGAGGGTCGAAGTCGGCTTCTTGTTCGCCGCCGACGGCGACGATGCGCTTGTCTCCCTTTTCGCCGATGACGACGCGGGTGTTACCCCATGAGAAGTCGTCTTGTTTCCAGAAGGAGTAGAGCGGGAGGACGAAACTGTAGATAGGGAAGGCTATCAGGTAGATGATCATCCAACCAATGTGCTGCCACTGTCGCTTGACGATGAAGATGATAGCCTGCAGACCGTATACGGCAGCCAACATGATAATCGAAATCATCGGGAAGGGTCCAGTTTTACTGCCGATCAGGTAGAAAATATAACCCAGGTAAACACAGGTAGCCGGAAGAATGATCGTTCCAAGGAGATCCACAAGAACGACGAAGCGCATACTGAAGCAGCAGAAGCCGCAGAGATCCTGCAGAGCGGCCAGTTCGACCAGATTGTGAACAGTTGAGTTGATCCAACGACGTCTCTGGGAGAGAAGCACACTCCAGCTCTCGGGAGCAGCTGTGCTTGCGTAGGCATCGGGAACGAACTTGTAGCGCATGGTAGGGAAGTGCTTGGTCATGAGAGTGGTCAAGAAACGATCCTCACCCAGAGAGAGCAAGTTCTTCTTGTGGAGCGTATCGACATCATTATCGGAATACTCCTTGATAACCTTGTCCGAGATGATGAGTGGGCGGCCCTTATCCGCCGTGCGAAGACGGTACATGCAGAAACTGGACAGCAGTTAGTAATAGTACAACAGAGGAGGAGGGAGAGGGTGAAAACTTACCATCCGGGAAGACAGGTGACACTGCCAAAGAGAGACTCAAAGGCCTTGGACAAATGATGCGAGATGTAGTATTCGTACACCTGAATCATAGTCCACCAACTGCGCTCCTCGTTCGCGAGACTAGTCTCACCACAAATACCAGCAATCTTAGCGTCCGCCGCACAAGCAGCCACCAATCGATTCAGCGAATCCTCCTTGACACTAGTATCTGCGTCGACCATGAAGCAGTACTCGTAAAGCTCGGGATCCACGCCAATGATATTGTTAATCTGATGGAAGATTTCAAGTTCCATAGGCGACATGGGAGCACGGTGGTGCACACGGTTCAGGAACTTCATCAGGAGCACTTGCGAGTCACGCTTTCCACGATTTCCAGGCTTAGACTTGCGCTGCTCAGACTCCTTTCCGACCTTAACGACGACGATGTAAGGGACAACGTTACCCTCGTACTCGTAGAGACCAGAGTAAACCTTGGCATAGTTGAGTTGTTCCATGCCCTGGCCAACGGAGTGGAAAGGCAGTGCTGGCGGGTCCATCTTGGGGTCGACACCCAGAATATCAAGGACGATCTTGGGGGTTGGTCGGTCATTTCCACCACCAACGATCATACCATCACAGATTACGAAGATCAGCTTTCGCTTGTTATCGTATTGCAGCGCAGTCAATGAGTCAAGACCCTTGCGAAGAGAATCTTCACCCTCAGTGTAGGCGGGGACCAAACAGATGACAAATTTGTCTTGAGGCGAAGGCCGACGTTTCGATCCCAGCTGCAAAGCTGCCAAGAACTTGACGAGAACCACGGCGCAGATAAGAATGGCGAAGGAAAGCAGAATCCAGTTGTTCACAGTACACCTGGGACTCTCTCGGAAATCGGTTTTGCCCTTATAGAAGACGTAATCGAGACACCTCTGAGCGCTCTGGAACTCGGATGTATCCTGCCATTTGGATGTGATGTCGGTTCCTGGGTTGTCCTTGAAGAGTGTCGTAACAGCGTCGGGCAGGAACGAGTATTGGGAACCATCGTTTTGTTGGTCGAGGGTGTAGAAATAGTCCGTTAGATCATAGACCTTGTCATTGACGATGGCCCAGTATCGTTCGTCATCGTTGGCTTGTGTCTTGATAGTGGACTTCGTCCAGACCAGCTCACCCTTGTAATAGTCGGTAATCTTCGGAAGGAAGACTTTCGAATACCAGCTCAACTCGTGGAGCTTAGTACTGGTCTGCGGGTAGTTCTGAGGTCCACAGTTGTGTTTCGCTTGAGAGTATAGGACAGCCGTGGTGTCATTGTTCTGCAACTGGATGTTTGCGGAGGCGGCTGTTCCACAATACTCGGAAAGAGGAGGCGGGAAATAGGCATCCAGGTTGGTACCAGCGAGTTCTTCCATGATCGAGCTTGTTACCTGCTGGCCTTTGATATCACTGTGCTGCTGGCGCCAGAATTTCGAGATGTCGTACACGCGACCGTGAATACTGACAAAGAAGTTGTCATCAGTCGTGTGCCAGCTAACCTCCTTTGTGTTCCAAGCTTTGTCTTTGTTGGGACAGAGCAGAGTACCGAATGCCATGATGTAGAAACAGACAATGGCGTTGAAGAGCAGAATCAGAGCCATGAGGACCAACTTCTCTCGCCAAGCCATGCGAACATCCGGGCGCTTCATGCGACCAATATATCTGAGTACGAAGGAGGGAATCCAGAAAGTCATGGCCCAGACAAATCCAGCCCACAGTCGACGACCGAAGGTGATTGGTGTCTTCTCGATGTGTTTTGGTTCACCGAATTCGACGTCACCGTCACCAACGTAGCGACCGTATTGGTCGTAGTAGGTGATATCACCCTTGTTGTCATCTCCCTTGTGGCCGAGACCATAATCACCGGCCATTGGGTTTAAGGGAGCACTGGGGGCAATTGATTTGGCGCCGCCCATGACACTGGGGGCCATCGCGCTCATGGCGGCCGGGTGCATCATCATGTCGCCGTGGCCGAGTAGGTTTGTGGACTCGCCCATGGGAGTACCCTCTGGGGTCATGCCAGGCTCGTACATTCGAGCACCATATCCGAACGGGTTCGCGGCCTCGTCAGGCTTGAGATCAAGCATACTCTCAGCTTCCCACCAAGCACCTTCTCTCATCCAGATGCGTTGTTGACCAACAACCGCGTCCCCGTTGCTCCAGCCTCTCTCCAGAATCCAATTCTCGACGCCATCCTGGCCTTCGGTGCAGCCAAGGCGGGAATACCGAGCGACAAACTCTTCCACATCAAAGTCGGCAGTGAAATCGAGTTGCTTGATGCGACGGTTGGCCCATTCAGGCAGTCGCCAGTCTCGCAACTGACGCGACACTGCACCTGCGGACCAAGAGTTGGCAGAGGCCTGCAATTGCTCTGGCAGGTCGTCGGTGGGGTGGATTGAGAGGTGGTACCACACACGGCTGCTACCAAGAATTGTGGGAAGATCGAAGCGTCCACGCTTTCCGACGGAGATGCCTTCGGTGTCGACTGGGAAGAGGATTTGACGCAGGAAAGAATCATTTTCAGCCTCGACTCCAACCTTCTCCAAGACTCCCTGTCGTCGATCATTCTCATATTCGCGATCGCGTCCAGCGGAGCCAGTCATGATGCCCAGATCTGGTTCAACTTGGGCCACCGCGGTGTTCATCTCAGTTGTGACGGACTGACCAATTGGAGGGATAGAAATGCCGTCTTCTTTCATCTCAGCGTTGATGCCAAGGTCGTCATCAAACACGCCCCTCATGGCAATCGCTTTGCCAAGTGCCGGGCGGGGGATATCAACGATAGTGAGTCCAACGGTGTCTTCGTTGGACCACTGAGGGGCACCACCGTTGCTGGACTCATTTTCTAGAAGAGCCTGGATATCCGTAGCGATGGCTTCATTGGCTTTACTAATAATCCAGTCGACCAGGGCTTCGTAAATTCCAATGATCAAGGTTTCGCGTTCGTCGGTCGAACATTTGTGTAGCAGGACTTCAGGGTCTAAACCAAGAAGACCCCCGACGTCCTCACAGACCTCTTCGAGTTCCTCCTGGTCGACCTCAAGGCCGGCGGCATTTCCCAGCTTGAGAAGACCTGCGAGAACGGAGAGAAGGCCTCGCTGAGCAGCACCCTTAATACCAATAGTTTTCAGATTGGCACGGAGATCCTCGGCGGATGCGGTGTCATCGGCAGTGGGGAGATAGGATGGAGGGCTGTAAGTGTTGGAGCGGTTGAGCAGAGTATAATGGGAGGGATCTCTCAGATCAAGAAACTCTCGCTCAGCAGGAGTGGATGCGGAGGTGAGGAGATAGTAGAAGGCATCAAAGGCACGGAAGCCAGACTCATTGGGGATTTCCAAAAGACCCTTGCGGACATTGATGCCCGCTGTCGAGAGAGCTAGGGACAGGCCCACGACCTGGCCTTGAAGGGTCAATGTAAATGAGGCTGATAAAGCTGAGTGGAGAGAGTAAGACGGGTTGAAAGAGGTGACTGCGGAGAGGAATGGTCGCAGTGTTGCGAGTGCAGCGTAGGCGACTTCCGGTGTAGAGATGGGAAGCGCAGTGATGAAAGGCTCTAGTAATGACGGTGTCGACTGGTGGAGGGAGCTATATTCAGGTCAGCAAGATGATGATTGGAAGGCAAAGAAATTGATAAAAGAACGTACCAGAGGGCAATGCAGCCATCCTCAGCACGCCTCCGGGCGTGTTCCCAGGCACGAATGGCCAAGTCACGGTCAATGGTGGCACCGTTGCGGCCATCGGGCAGTGTAGTCGCGGCGGTGACCCAGGTATTGACTACCAAACTAGTACTGGAATCCAGTTGGTAGGGCTGGCCAGCTGTATAGAACGAATGAAGAGCGTTCAGCAAGGTGGTGGTCGACACTTGAGTCGCATGTTGGGAGGTCGGCCTCGGCCCAGCCGAGAGACCGGCGGACTGGGTGGAGAAGACCGAGAAGCGATTCGACATGGCGAGCGATCTAATGGAAGACGATGGCGGTCGAAATGAGACTTCCAGGCAAAGCAGTTATCAACGCATGGGGGGATGTATGATATGGTGTGGTGTGGTGTGATCGGCGTCGGCGAAATTGAAGCACCAGGGAGTGGTATGTGTGGTGTGTGGAGGTGAGATGGTTTCCGGGGCAAATGCAAATGGCACAACAAAAGAGCCTTTACTTTGTCGGAGGGGCTCAGAGCTTCACAGGGACTGTATAACTCCGGATTGTGGTGAGCGAGTGACTGGAGATAAGGACTCCTGGATGATACAGCAGAGGGGAATGGAAGGGGAGGGGAAAAAGCGAAGCAAACAAAAGCGTGGAGAGAGAAAAAAGAGGTTGACAGAGTTGACAGAGAGAGGAGATAAGACCGACTAGACGGGGAGCTGGTCCGTACGGGGCCCGTACGGTGTATTTTTGGACGTGACAGGAGAAAAATACGGCGATCGCCTGTGATCGACCCGAAGCTTTGCTGTGGGGTGATGTGTACGCGAGTTGACACAGGAGTACAAGTTATGGACTTATGGTATCATGTATGCTAGGTATTATGGGAGTATATAAAGATTGAGGGTATCCTCTCTTCCATGATCTGATCTATTCCTTTCACCAAATCGAAGTATCTCTAGAATCTACACTGTACAGTATAGAGAGCACTGTGTACAGTGCACTGTACACACTGCTCTACCCGTCCAATCAGGCGACCTGCGGAGGAAGTGGAACTAGAGGGAGTGCTAACCGGCTTGGATTGTGGCCCGGCTATATTTGGGATGTCTCACAAAAGGGTTGCCACTCGGTCTGCACAATGTCCGCCACGAACCCCTAGTTTCACTCTCTCCCCCGGTTAATCCTGTGATCGGTCCACTCAGGGGCACGGGATGTGTCAAGTGGGGTGGAGCTAAGAGAATAGGGAAGCCGGGAATCCTCTTCGGGCGGGCCATGATCTGACATGTTGCTATTTCTGCAGGTGTCCATGCGGGAATCAGCAAGGAGAGATCTGGACCTGGCAGTTTGGTGCAGGGGAGTGGCAGTGAGAGTGGTGGGAGTGGTGGGAGAAGTGGAAGAGAAGTGGAAGAGAAGTGAGGAGCAGGGACCAACAGGGACTCCATAGTAAAAGGAAAAGGGACTGAGCTGTGGTGGACTGGACTGGACTGGAGTGGGCCCTGTTTACCTGAGACCCTGATCCAGACTAGCGTGTCGATATTTTCCGCCAGAAATAGCCACGGCCACGCCGATAGACAAGCATACCATACACTCTATTACTATCGACAGTATACTATACACTCAACTAGGCATTCTACTACTCTTCGCCTATCCCTAAACTGTGCCCTAATAACACGACAGGTTCTCTGTTGATGTTTACTGTCAACAGTTCTATCCGGTTCCAAGTTCCAGTGGGTTTACCCGCATCTTCCAGCCAATCACCGTCATCTATTCAATGTAACTGCATCCAATCCAAAGGTCAATCCACTCGGCTGACCACTCTATACTATACATAGCTCCATACAAGTGCGTGACCGTACCATACACCCCATACCCAGTGTACTGTACACTTACTAGTACACTTACCTTTTGGTGGATCAATTCTTTGCTCTGTTGATTTCCACTCCATCTGTCGTTTCTTCTGCTTCTGCTTCTGCTTCTGTTTCTGCTTCTGTTCTTCCTCATTCACCTTTGGTTCTTCTCTCCCCTCCCCCCTCGATCTCAATCTCGATCGGGCTACTCTGCCAGGGGCCTCATTCCACTCAACATTCCCGGACTCGCCGACTCGTCCACGTTCATTCCGAGGCTTGTCGAGACTTTGCTCCGCCGACTCGGGATTTGCTCCCCTCAGGGAGACTAAGGAAGACCCAGGAAGACCCTCAACAGGTCTTCATCACACTCGTTTCCCCCCTCCTCTAGTCCTCTAGAGGCGTCTTCGTCAATATGGCGAACACAAGACCTGGCGCTCCAGCCCATACGCAATCCTCTCTCCCATCTCTCCCCGCACATCTCCAGTCCGATACCCATCTCACAGCTCACCTAGCCAGTCGGTACGCACAACATCCCATATTCCATATTCCATATCCCATACTCAGCGACACTACCTCCTTCCCTCTCAAAAGCCGATCGCTAACCCCCTTTCAGTTTTCACGTCGGGCTACCCACGGCTCGCCTTTCCTCCCAGGCTTTAATCTCCCTCAACACATACTCTTCCGCGACAAAGGGCCCAGATGGCAACAAAGAGGGCAGTGCTGCCGGTGAGGCCGAGGATCTCGCTCGTCGTGCATTCACTCGTCTGGGCGCCCGGGCCGAGAACCAAGCCGTCGTCTTTCTGTAAGTTGGACTCACAAATCGGACCTCAATCGATCACTGCTAACCCATTCATTCAGTGGAGAGAGCGGATCAGGCAAAACCACCATTCGCTCACACCTACTCTCATCCTTTCTATCATACTCCTCAACTCCTCTCTCCTCGAAACTCTCCTATGCCGCCTTTGTCTTCGACACCCTGACCACAACCAAATCCGTTACCACCCCGACAGCATCCAAGGCCGGTCTTTTCCTCGAACTTCAATACGATGGCTCGTCCTCAGTCAATCCCACTCTGATCGGTGGAAAGATCATCGACTACCGCTTGGAAAGAAGTCGCATCTCGTCTGTCCCCACTGGAGAGCGTAGTTTCCACTCGCTCTACTACCTCCTCGCTGGTACGAGTGCTGCTGAGAAGTCTCACTTGGGTTTCGACAACACAATTCACATTCAAACCGGAGGCTCTGGCTCCATCAACCACAAGCGATGGCGCTACCTTGGTCACCCAACACAATTGAAGGTCGGCGTCAATGACACCGATGGCTTCCAGCACTTCAAGACGGCTCTGCGAAAGCTCGAGTTTTCCCGAGGTGAAATTGCCGAGATCTGTCAGATTATGGCAAGTATTCTGCATATTGGACAACTGGACTTTATTACAGGACAGGCGACGACCACCGCGGCAGAGGAGAGTGGTGGTTACTCTCACGAGGGTGGAGAGATGGTGACGGTGGTGAAGAACAAGGATGTTCTGGCCAATATCGCTGCTTTCCTCGGTTTGAGTATCGAGTCTCTGGAGAATAGTCTGGGCTACAAGACCAAGACCCTTCACCGCGAGCGAGTGACAGTCATGCTCGATCCACGGGGCGCTCGCCAGAACGCCGATGCGTTCGCCCGCACTATCTACTCGCTCTTGGTGACCTACGTGATCGAGCGGGTGAACCAGAGACTCTGTGCTGCGGAGGATAGTGTTGCCAATACCATTTCCATTGTTGATTTCCCTGGTTTCGCCCAGTCCCCCGCGACTGGCTCAACATTGGACCAACTGCTTAGCAATGCGGCGACGGAGTCTCTCTACAACTACTGCCTGCAATCTTTCTTCGACCGCAAGGCCGATATCTTGGACCGCGAGGAAATCACTGTTCCGGCTACCAGTTATTTCGACAACACTGACACCGTCCGCGGTCTCTTGAAGCACGGCAATGGATTGCTGAGTATCATGGACGACCAGACCAAGCGTGGACGTTCCGATGCCCAGTTCCTGGAGAGCGTTCGAAAGCGTTTCGAGGGCAAGAACCCGGCTATCTCGGTGGGCGACTCGAGCTCTAGCAGTGGCTACATCACTCAGGGTCCCCGCACCGCATTCACTGTGAAGCATTTCGCCGGCGAGGTTGACTACTCTGTGGCAGGTCTTCTCGAGGAGAACGGGGAAGTCATCTCGGGCGACCTGATGAACCTCATGAAGTCTACCCGCAGCGACCTGGTCCGTGAGCTCTTCGATCAAGAGGCTGTCGAAACCATCACCCACCCGAAGGAGAAGACTGCTATCATGCAGGCCCAGGTCTCTTCCAAGCCAATGCGTATGCCGAGCATGGCGCGACGCAAGCATGACGCCCAATCTCGACTCACCTCAATGGCCATGTCCCGAGCCGACAGTGAGGATAACATTGAAGAGGTGGATAGCCAAGTAGGAAGCTCCCGCCGCAGCATGGCAGGTCGGAAGAGTGGCTTGATGGGTCCCTCCCAGGGCTCGGCTGGCCAATTCCTTTCTGGCCTTGAAATCATCAACAAGTGCCTGAGCCAGCCGAACCTGAATCCCTACTTTGTGATCTGCCTCAAGCCCAACGATCGACGAATCGCCAACCAGTTTGACAGCAAGTGTGTTCGCATGCAAGTTCAAACATTTGGCATCGCCGAGATCAGCCAGCGGCTCCGGAATGCAGACTTCAGTGTCTTTCTCCCCTTTGCAGAGTTCCTTGGTCTGGCCGAGATCGGTAATGTCGTCGTCGGCAGCGATAAGGAGAAGTCGGAAGTCGTCTTGGATGAGAGACGCTGGCCCGGAAACGAGGCTCGCGTTGGTAGCACTGGTGTCTTCCTGAGTGAGCGTTGCTGGGCAGATCTCGCCAAAGTCGGAGAACGCGTCGTTCCAACCTTCAACGCTATTGGCGGCGCTGATGACGACGCTATTAACTCTGCTGGCAACCCGGATGCCAAAGTTCGCCTCCTCAATCCGGCCGATGCGTCCCCAGGTGCATTCATCTATGGTGACGAAACGAAGCAGGGATATTTCGGCAGCCGCGAATTGGATGGCCGGTCTGATGCTGGGGGCTCGGCTTTCAACTCAGGTGACATGTTCCGTGACCTCGACACCAAGCAGCAGATGCTTGAGAAGGGTCAAGAAAAGAACATGGAAGAGGTGGAGGATATTCCTGTTTCGGCATCCCGCCGCCGTTGGATGGCACTGGTTTGGCTCTTAACATGGATGGTTCCCGACTTCTTAATCCGGTATATCGGTCGCATGAAACGAAAGGATATCCGCATCGCTTGGCGAGAGAAGCTTGCAATCAACTTGATTATCTGGTTTGCCTGTGGTGTTGCTATCTTCATGATTGTCGCTTTCCCTGGCTTGATTTGTCCGACTCAACATGTCTATTCCAAGGGAGAACTCAGCAACAAGAACGGCAAAGATGGGGCAGCCTCATACGTTTCCGTCCGAGGTGTTGTGTTCAACTTGGGAGACTTTATGCCCTCTCACTATCCCGATATTGTCCCTCAAAAGTCACTCAAGAACTACGCCGGTACCGATGCCACCAACCTCTTCCCCGTCCAGGTCTCTGCATTGTGCCAGGGTGTGGACGGAACCATCGACCCCAGCGTGCCGCTTGACTATAGATCGAACTTGAATGACTCGGCCAGCACAACTTCCTCGACCTCCTTCGATATCAATGCCAAGTACCATGACTTCCGTTATTGGACCGATCTCTATCAAGCCGATTGGTTCTACGAGCAGATGGTCATGATGAGAGCCAATTACAAAAAGGGATACGTGGGCTATACCGCTAAGTATATGAAGACTCTAGCGGATGACGAAGACAAAAACATAGTCAGCATCAACGGGAAAGTATACGACATGTCGTATTACATTGCAGGACCTCGCAATCCGCGTTTCCCGGAAGGCAAGAATCGTTCCACCAGCAGTGTCAAGACCGACTATATGAGCCCTCTGCTCGTCACTCTCTTCCAGCAGAAATCCGGCTACGATGTGACCAAATACTGGAATGATCTTGATCTTGACGACACTTTGCGCTCCCGCATGGAACTGTGCCTTGACAATTTGTTCTTTGTTGGTCATGTTGACACCCGTAACTCGGTCAAATGTCAGTTCGCTCGCTACTTCATCCTTGCCATCTCCATCTTGATCTGTACTGTTTTGGTCTTCAAGTTCTTGGCAGCCCTGCAATTCGGAAAGAAGAATTTGCCCGAGAATCTCGACAAATTTATCATTTGCCAAGTGCCGGTGTATACCGAAGATGAGGACTCACTTCGTCGTGCCATGGACTCTATGGCACGCATGCGCTACGATGACAAGCGTAAACTTCTCCTTGTTATTTGTGACGGTATGATTATCGGTCAAGGTAACGATCGCCCGACACCACGCATCGTTTTGGATATCTTGGGCGTTCCTGAATCTGTGGATCCCGAGCCTCTCAGCTTCGAGAGTCTGGGTGAAGGTATGAAGCAGCACAATATGGGTAAGATCTACTCTGGTCTCTACGAGGTCCAAGGTCATATCGTGCCCTTCCTGGTCGTTGTCAAGGTCGGCAAGCCTTCTGAAGTGTCTCGTCCGGGTAACCGTGGTAAGCGTGACTCTCAGATGATTCTCATGCGCTTCCTCAACCGTATTCACTACAACCTGCCCATGAGCCCTATGGAGCTGGAGATGCATCATCAAATTCGCAATATCATCGGTGTCAACCCCACTTTCTACGAATATATTCTGCAAGTCGATGCCGATACAATGGTTGCACCGGATTCCGCCACCCGATTCGTTTCAGCATTCCTCTCTGATACACGCCTCATCGGTGTCTGTGGAGAGACAGCCCTGTCCAACGCGAAAACATCCATGGTCACGATGATCCAGGTTTACGAGTACTATATTTCCCACAACTTGATCAAGGCTTTCGAGAGTCTATTCGGTTCCGTCACTTGTTTACCCGGTTGTTTCACCATGTTCCGAATCCGCTCTTCAGAGACTGGAAAACCGCTATTCGTGAGCAAGGAAGTCGTCGACTCCTATTCCGAGATTCGCGTCGATACCCTGCACATGAAGAACCTGCTCCACCTGGGTGAAGATCGATACTTGACCACGCTACTCCTCAAGCACCACCCCAAGTTTAAGACGAAGTACATCTTCCGCTCTCACGCCTGGACCGTCGCCCCCGAGAGTTTCGCCGTCTTCCTTTCGCAACGTCGTCGCTGGATCAATTCCACCGTCCACAATCTGGTCGAGCTAGTCCCGCTCCAACAGCTGTGCGGATTCTGCTGCTTCAGCATGCGTTTCATTGTCTTCGTCGATCTCCTCAGTACCATCATCCAGCCCGTCACAGTCGCCTACATTATTTACCTGATCGTCTGGCTAGTCCAAGACAGCTCAGTAATCCCCTGGACAGCCTTCATCTTACTCGGTGTTATCTACGGTCTTCAAGCCTTCATCTTCATCGTCCGACGCAAGTGGGAAATGATCGGCTGGATGTTCATCTACATCCTCGCCATCCCAGTCTTCACCCTCGCTCTACCGCTCTACTCCTTCTGGCACATGGACGATTTCTCCTGGGGAAACACCCGCGTCATCACAGGAGAAAAGGGTCGCAAAGTCGTCATCTCCGACGAAGGCAAATTCGACCCCGCTTCCATCCCAAAGAAACGATGGGAAGAATACCAGATGGAATTATGGGAAGCTCAAACCTCCCGCGACGATCGCTCCGAAGTCTCGGGATACTCGTACGGAACACGATCGCACGCCTTCCCACAGTCCGAGTACGGATTCCCCGGTTCTAGACCGATGTCTCAGATGGATCTACCGCTGATGAACTCTTCGCGTCTTTCCGTCACTCCGTCCGAGATGGGCGTGGGTGCGGGCATGGGTATGGCTCATGGAGATCTGAGTATGGAAGATATGAGCCACCTACCCTCCGACGATGCTATTCTTGCGGAGATTAGGGAGATTTTGCGCACGGCGGATCTTATGGCTGTTACGAAGAAGAGTATTAAGCAGGAGCTTGAGAGACGATTTGGTGTTAATCTTGATCTCAAGAGGCCTTATATCAATTCTGCTACCGAGGCTGTTCTTTCGGGTCTTCTTTGATCTTGATTTTTTGTTTTGATTTTTACTTCCGGTCTGCGCTGCGCTTTTTTCCAACTCGTGTCGAGTTTTAAGACATGGGTATGTGTTATTAATGTCCGGATTTTTCGTTTTGTTCGTGTTCGCCCTTGTTTCTACCTTCTCCCATTTTTCGAGCGAACTTGCATGGATGAGAAAATTTTCTAAGCGTGTCTTCCTTTTTTTTTCGTTATGGGGTTCAATGTTGCGGCTGCAGTTTTCACTTTCACCTCTTTTATCTTTCTTTGTTTCTTATTTTTTCCTGGATATGTCGATCTGGTCCATAAAATCTGCTCTATATTGTTTATCATAGGTTGTCATGTCATATTCGAATTATAGTTAATGCCCAGAGTATATATGACTCTGGTGGTACTTCAAGTTATATTAAGGTTCTGTTCAGCATCTGTGCATATGAAATATATCTAGAGACCTTAGTAGTATTATTACTAGTACTATTACTGCGTACTTACTAGTAGTGACTACCGTTGTATCACACCTGCTTACCCCTCAAACTCGGATTCGGAGCTCCGCACTGGCACTGGCACCCTGCACTTACTGAACTGAACTGAATGCAGGTCGATCAGACGACAGGCTGACAGCGCGCCACGCCAAGTGGGGTTGCAGATCTGCGTGGATTTCAAGTTATCAAGGTTCAAGTTTATCATTGTCAATGTCACAAGCTCGAATTCTTGCAAGACTAAGGTTGAAATCAAACAGTATACGTATCGTGCACAAGCTTCTTCTCTTTCTATCCCACCTGCACTTCTCTACTAGCTCCTCTCCGTCAACAACAAAGAACAAAGCTGCCTACCTCGTCACTCAACCCCAACTTGAAGGTCAGAACTTGAAACAAGAAAACATATATCCTTGAATCCAACTTAAACACCTGGACCCATCCAATCCACCAAAACTTGTCAAAATGGCAGACCCCACCCACCCCCAAACCACAACCACAAACATGACCACCAACCCCGCACAAGAATCCAACGACAACCAAAAGAAAGAAGCCCTAGCCGCCTTCACCGCAACCCTCCACTCAGTCGGCACAAACCTGGAAGCGCCCCTCCGCGACCGCGCAACAACAATAACCTCCAACGCGGCCGCCCTACAGCGTCAAGAGACCGAGCTCGCAGAGACGACAGCCCGGCTGGCGAGACAGAATGCGCAGTGGGCTGGACTGGCGGATGAGACGCGGGATGGTTTGAAGGAGATTGGGGATGTGCAGAATTGGGCGGAGATGATTGAGAGGGATCTTTTGGTTTTGGAAGATATGATGGATGATGTTGAGGGGCATGGTGGGGG